>SAUA01000177.1:0-58590 GCA_004335185.1 Phoma sp. RAV-16-625 | reverse complement strand
CTTAAATTTTAGTAGTACTATAAGAATAATAAGATAATTACTCTCTATTTACCTCTCTACTTATTATATCTTATATAGCCTCTTAGTATAGCTTGTTTTGCTGCTTTAAAGAAGGTGTATAGGTACTAAGCTAAAATACTTATATACAACTAAATTAACTATATTATAAAGACAGAGTTTCTACTATGCTTTATACATGCCTATAATACTGTAATTACTTCTAGATATATTTAGAGAGGGTTCTAAAGCGCTAGACTAGTTCTATTTAACCTATAATAGGTTATAAGTAGCCTTAATATAAAGCTACGTATACTATTACTATTACTACCTATTAATAACAAGCTCTAGTAGTTATAAACTCTAAGTAATACTCTTAAACTAGAGTTGTAATTAATGCTTATAAAGACAAGAATTTAGAGGTATATAGATAGCTTGTCTACCTCTATAGTTAAAGCGTTTAAGAAGGTCTTAAAAAGAGCAGCTATAATTATGTATAAGCTAGTGTTAGTGTAATAGAAGATTACTAAGCTTTAAGCTACTAATAAGGTAGCTATACAATAAAAATTACACAAAAGAAAGTAGGTTAAGAAAGAAGATACTCTAGTAGTTTAAAAGAGCTAGTAATTAACAGCTCTAAAAGAGTTTAGAGTGCGTAGTAATAGTAAGAAAGTAAAGAAGTAGATACACGCTAGTAGATAAGCCTTCTTAAAGGTACTATAGATAGTGTAGTAAGACTAGACATAACACGTAAATATATAAGAAAGAGATAGAAGTAGTTTCTAAATAATACTATAGACTGTACTATAGTTTATAGCGTTAATTTAAGTTATTCTAGGTTATAATAAGATAAAGTTTAGTAGAGGCTTAGTAAAAGTAAGTAGCTTGCTTAATAAGTAGCTTGTTTATAGAGTATGTTATATAGTATAGAAACCTTATATACTAGACGCTTTAGTAGAATATACTAATATCTTTAGTAAGAAAGCTACTACTACTCTATCTAACTTTAAGTTATTAGACTATATAATCTTACTTATAGATAAGAAGAAATTGTTATATAAACTACTCTATAATCTCTCTACACGTAAGCTAAAGCTACTACATAAGTACTTAAAATAAGCTCTAAGTAATAGTTAGATTAAACACAGTATAAGTTCTATAAAAGCACCTATACTATTTATCTCTAAGAAGAATAAAACGCTTTGCCTCTATATAGATTATTAAGATTTTAACACTATTACTATTAAAGATTATTATCTACTTCTACTTATTAGAAAGACACTAGATTACTTATTAGACATATATTACTATATAACTCTAGATCTCTGCAATGTCTACTACTAGCTAAGAATTAAAATAGAGAATAAGTAGAAAACTATTTTTAGAACTAGATATAGTTATTTTAAGTAATTAATAATTGTAACAGAGTATTATAAAGCCTACTATAGTGTTATAGTGTTCCTATGCTATTCTATTAAGAAATAGCGTTATACGTAGCTACGCTGCGTAAAACCTGCGCTAGACGTAATCTCTAGAGACAAAAAGTATTATTTTCTTAGAACAATCTATCTATTACTATCCCTCTACTATCTATCCTAGTATAAAGCAAGTACTATTGCCTATAACTAGACCCTAATAATAATGCTATTTAGGCTAACTAATACTTCTATAAGCTTCTAGGCTTATATTAATAAAGTCTTAATTAAGCACTTAGACTATATATATATATATAGTTTATCTAGATAATATTCTTATCTATATAAGCTCTAAGAACATTACGCTTTACTAGCACGCTATACACTCTATACTTTAGTTACTATATAAAATAAAACTATTTATTAACTTTTAGAAATATATATTTATATTAGATATAGTACACTTTCTTAGCTTTATTATTAGTATATGTAGTGTATACGCTAATCTAGCTAGAGTAAGCACTATTACTAAATAGCTATAGTCTATAAATATTAAGAAGCTATAATTCTTTTTAGAATTTACTAACTTCTATTAGCGCTTTGTTAAGAGATATGCTAGAGAGATAGCTCCTTTTACAGAATTATTAAAAAAGAACTAAAACTTTTAGTAGAATAAAGCTAATAATAGCTTGTTTAAAAAGCTTAAAATCTACTTTTTAAGCGTGTTTATTCTACGCTACTTTAACACTGCTCTACCTATTTAACTAGAGATAGATATATCTAACTTTACTATATTAGATATACTTTTCTAACTCTTTAAAGATAAGAAGTAGTATCTAGTTATCTTTACCTCTAGAAAGCTACAAGCTACTAAGCTAAACTATAAGATTTATAATCTAGAGCTTCTTGCTATAGTATATAGTTTTAAATAGTAGAGATATTACTTTAAAGGTATATAGTACACTATATAGATGCTTATAGATTATAATAATCTACGTAGTATACGCGCTATATAAAAGCTAAACCTATAGTAAGCTTATTAGACTATATATCTAGAGGCTTTTAACTTTAAGATAGAATATTGTTTAGGTAAAACAAACTCTATAGATAGCCTCTCTAGAAGAGTAGATTACGCATAGAAGAATCTATTACTAATCCAATTATTATTTATCTTATAGAATAAATTGTTAGTAATAAATATAGTTAGTAGAGTAAGTAAATCTATAAATAAGCTAAGCTTATTAGATAGGTGTAAAACACATATTACTATAGTTTATAGAACTAGAAAGATCTCTACTACTAGCACTATAAAATACATGCTATACGTGCTATACTTACTAGCTAGAGTACTAGTTAGTAGTAAATCTATAATAGTAGAGTCTTAATTATTTATTAAAATCTTATACTAACTAGGGTAGAGAGACGTCTTTACCTAAAGTTAGATTATAAGCTTAATAACTAAAAATAGCACTTAAAACTATAGAAAAGTGCACGTATAGCGCTTAGATAAAAAAAAAAGTTCTAAGATATAATAGTAGAATATATATTCTAGAGAAACTAACTATTAAATAAGAGATTTTGTTCTAGTACTATAATATATATATAGTAGATTATTTTAGTATATATAGAACGCTTAAGCTAATTAAGAGAGCCTACTACTAGCTAACTTTAAGCTAAGATGTTTAGAACTACGTAAGAACTTATACTATTTACTAAAAACGTAAAGCTCTAAAGTATAGTAAATATAGAAAGCTATTACTATTGTCTATATCTAAGAATCTCTTTAAGAAAGTTACACTAGACTTTATAAATAGTTTACTACTAGTAAAGAATTCTTTAGATTACGCTTTTAATACTATTCTTGTAATTATATGCTGCTTTTTAAAGATAGCACTCTATATTCTTACTTTAAAGATATAACATGTAAAATAGTTTAAAGAAGTATACTTTATATATATTATACTAAAGCATAGAATATAAAAGAGTATTATATTAGATAGAAAAGCTATTTTTATCTCTATGTTCTAGATAGAAATCTACTACTAACTATAGATAAAGTGTAGACTTAGCATAGTCTTCTATCTACAAACTAATAGATAAATAGAATACTAGAATTAGACACTTAAATAATATCTTTAAATATTTATATTAACATTCTAAAAAGACTAAATTAAGCTACTACTAACTATATAGTTTGCTTATAATAACTTAGTG
This sequence comes from Phoma sp. RAV-16-625, assembly GCA_004335185.1. NCBI lineage: Eukaryota > Fungi > Ascomycota > Dothideomycetes > Pleosporales > Didymellaceae > Phoma > Phoma sp. RAV-16-625. The sequence continues at coordinate 54,964 of SAUA01000177.1, read as the reverse complement.
TATAAATCTACTAAGACAACACTATTCTATACTGTATATAGTTAATATCTACTATTTACTAAGCTTTCTGCAGATAGTAGGCCTAAGAAAAAGATACTAGATATAATTAATAAAGTAAAGTAACTGTATAGCGTACGTGCAACGCTAGTAGAATATCTAGAGAAAGCACGTAAGTACTAACACTAATACTATAATAAGAAGTATAAGAATAAAATCTTCTATTTAGAGAATCTAGTATTACTTAGCACTAAGAATATTAATCTAGTCTACTAACTAAGTAAAAAACTTTTAAGTAAATTTATTAGATCTTTTTAAGTTTAGAAAGTAATTAGAATGTAGATATACTATCTACTTCTACTACTTTTATACTAGATTTATAACGTTTTTTACCTATTGTTATTAAAACAATAGAATTCTAGAGCTAAAGAAAAAGATAATATCTATCTGCTATAGATAACTCTAGAAGATAAGAAAGTATAGAAAGTAGAAAAGATTCTAGAAAAACAAACTAGAAGAGACTAACTATAATATCTACTTTACTAAAAGAGCTATAATAAAACTTAGAATATATAGACTCTATTATTAGACTTTAGAAATATAGATAATGCAATCTAGAAATATAAATTAGATTAGAGATTATTAAAGTTGTACTTTAGTTAAAGACTGTAAGCACAGATTCTATTAATTCTTAGGTATAAACAAGGTATAGAAGATTAAAGTAGATTATTAACTAAGCAAAGCTTGTAATAATAGAGTGTAATAAATAGTATAGAGTATACTATCTAGTTTAAGAGTAGGTTAAGATTCTAAAGATAAACTTAATTAATAAGGTTAAACACAAACTATAAGGGTTGTATTTCTAAGATCTATATACCTAAGTTGTTCTATAATATCTTATAGTTTCTTACAAAGTCCTATAAGGGGCCTTATAAGAAGTGTAGAACATATGTAGAAATTATAGAACATTATATAACTCTGTCTTACAATCTTAGCTTAGACTTATATATAGACTTTTGTAGAATATTACGTAATCCTAGGCTAAGCGTTGTGCTAATCCTGTTTATATTATTAGTAATAAAGTCCTGCCTTACGGTTCTTTCTTAGGATTATAATAGAGATCTTTATAAATAAAAAGAATATTAAGATTATTTTAAGCGCGCTATTATTGTATATAAAGTGTAATTTAATCTATTAGCTTTAGATATACTATAATATAAAAAAGAAAAGAACTTTTTATAACTATATACTATCTACGCTCTAATCTTACACTATTAGTGCCTAATTGCTAAATAGTAAACTACTTAGCTATTAACACATTACTATTAATATTATTACTACTACTACTACTACTACTAGCACTATTACTACTATTATTACTACTATTATTACTACTACTATTACTACTACTATTACTACTACTATTACTACTAGCACTACTACTACTATCTCTATTATTACTACTAGCACTACTATTACTACTAGCACTACTATTACTAGCTATAGAATTATTATTAATATTATTATTATTATTACTACTACTACTACTCTAAGAAGAGGTTAGTATACGCTCTAGATGTATTAGAGAAGTAAACTTACTATATAAAACACGTGCTTTATAAGCTATTTAAAGGCAGAGGTAATATAGCGCTACTTTACTAGAATTAGATCTAGAAACTAGAGAAATGTTGTAGATATCTAGATAGCTATCTCTATAGATATACTAGTGTAGGCTGTAATATAGTAGAAGCTAGCTAGCTCTAAGTTAAATTAGCGCTAGCAACACGTAAGTTAAACGTCTTAAGTAATTATATTAATATTAGTATAAGAAGAGATAGTAGTAGTAATAGTAGTATTATATTGCTAGCGTAAATAGTATAGATAATTTAAGTAACTATTAAGTGTAGATATTATCTAAAAAGATTAGCTAAAGCGTATCTACAGTGTGCTCTTAATTAACTTATATAAGTATAGCTATTTTAATTACTCTTTATATAGTGCTTACAGCGCTAGTATTTAGACTTATTATAGTTTTTCTTCTACTTAGCAATACTTTATACGCAGTGTAGGTAGGTCTTAACTATAGTAACTTAGTTTATATACTTATTAGCATTACTAAACGTGTAGAGAGCAGCATTTTAAAGATAAGACTTCTTAATATACTTAAGATTTAGGTAATAAACTATAATAAGAGCGTAGAGTGTATAAGAAACATATGCTATAGTATTGTTATTATAGTGTTAAGAATAAGCAAAGAGACTAGTTTTACTATCTAGTAATCTACTAAGGTAAAAACTAGATAGTAGCGTAAATATAGTTGCTTTTATTTTAAAATTAGAATAAAGACGTAGTGCACTAGTAACTCTTACAACACGTAGGTATAGCGCATAGAATACACATATAAAAAAACTTAGCTATCTATCTATAGACACTCTTTTTCTCTCTATAGAGTAAGGTTTTTATTAAGACTATAAAATTACTGCTAGAGACAGCAGCTAGAGAGAGAGATTCTATAATAAAGCATTATAAAGCCTATTGTAGTGTTATAGTGTTTCTACGCTATTATACGCTAGATATAATCTTAAGAGATAATAAGTATTATTTCTTAGAATAATCTATCTATTACTATCTCTTTACTATCTATTCTAGTGTAAAGCAAGTACTATTGCCTATAACTAGACTCTAACACTATAATATATATACTTTCTTAAGTTTCTTATATAGTTATACTATTATATAGCTATAGCTTTATAATTTTAAGTACTAAGTATTAATATAGATGTAGAATAGTTTCTATTAAAATTATTAGGGTCTAGTTATAGGCAATAGTACATACTTCACACTAGAATAGATAGTAGAGAGATAGTAATAGATAGATTATTCTAAGCAATAATACTTATTGTCTCTAGAGATTATGTCTAGCGTAGGTTTTGCGCAGCGTAGCTACATATAACGCTATTTCTTAATAGAATAGCATAGGAACACTACAATACTATAGCAGGCTTTATAATGCTTTGTTATAAAAATACAGAACTCTATAAAGTATTAGTTAAGATAGTAGAATATAGAAAGTAAAAGTTTTACTAGATTTTAGAGTAGCTAGCTTAGTAGTACTTAATATTATATAATATAGTTCTAGTTAAAAGAGTTTAAAATAGAAATAGAACATAATTACTTCTTTAATACTTTTTTTTAATACTTTATTAGTTAAGTTATATTAAAGACTTATCTTTTACTCTTTTAGAGTAATTATAGAGCTTTATAGGTATATACTTCTATTATAATACTACTTTTTAGCTTTCTTTATAGTCTTCTAAACTACTATATTAATTTCTCTTTTCTAAAAATCTTTTTAAGCTACCTTTTATACTAACTATCTTCTAACTTTTCTCTATCTTTTTAATAAGCTTTTAAGTAGCTATAGCTTTCTTATTAAATATCTTTTTAAGGATTTTATCTATATTCTCTTATTTATTAATCTATTTATAGAAGTCTACTTCTTTAATCTTTAAATAATTCTAGATTATTATACTACTATAGAATTTTTTTATAATTTAAGATTTAATATCTTATTCTTTCTTTAAATATTCTCTATTTTAAAAAAGTACTTTAAGGGCTATCTGTCTTTTATTGTTATAGTAAGACTTTATTAAGATATAGTAGATAGATTATCTTATTCTTTTAGCTTTACTTCTTCTTTTAAGTTTAGTAATTTACTGTTAAAGCATCTCTATTATAAGCTTCTTCTTATTACTTAAAGTTAATAATAAGACACTATCTAAAACTAGAGTTTCTAGAGTTTTATTAAAGTAGTTAAGAATAATAATAAAGTAAAGAAAAGATATTTTTATTCTATGTAAAAACTTAAGTATTAACCTAAACTATTACTAAGTGTTCTACATTACTAAGTGTCCTAAAATCTCTTAGCAGCCTTAACCTATACTATAACTTCTTAATTTTATTGCTATTAAATAGAGAGCCTATATATATTGTACTAGTATCTAATTCTAAGGACACCTCTATATTCTTTTTACACGTTTGCATATTATGCCTAGTTCTACTACAGTTCCTACAGCGCTAAAGAGCTAGTTAGGCTAGTTCTTAACTACTACTACTATAAGCCTTCTTAGATTGCTAAGGTGCTATAGATGCCTTAGTAGCTACCTGCACTATAGTAGTTCTATACTCTATAGTACTACTCTGCTAAATCTGCTTGTGCTTACGTAATTTTTGCTTAGTTATCTCTACTAATTACTCTTTAAGCTTATAGATCTAAGCATGTTAAAGTGTATTTTTATACAGCATTAGCTTACTACCTTTTATAAGCTAGGAGAAACTAGCCTAAGCTATAATAGGTAAGTAAGTAAAGAAATTATATACAAGCTTTAATTAAGATCTAAACTTATAGGTATTACTTAGAGTCTTTAACTACTATAGTGTCTCTAGAAGGAGGGGTTCTAGTAGAGTATATAGCTATACTTTAAGGTAATCTAATATAACCTACATATTAATTAGGACTAGCCCTACTACCTTAAAAGCCTTTTAATAGTTCTACTCTATAAATATGTTAAAAAACACATTCTTAAAGGTAGGGAGGAAGCCTTCTTTATTAATATAGAAGACGTGTTAGTGTACTAAGTCTCTAACGCGCTAGAAGTACCTACGCTTTAGTAGTAAGAAGTAGACTACATTAAGTAGCTAGAGGATGTGTAATAAATAGGGGGGTATATAGAGAGTTAGAATCTTGTGTTTAAGGTAGTAGTCCTTAAAATACTAGTTAAGGTAGCTCTTATAGCTATCTAAAATAAGTAGCTAGTACCCTCCTACTTAGCGCGTCTTTATATACGCGTTAAAGTACTTTAACTACTCTAGACTAAGCACGTTGTTTGTCTAGCTGTTCTTAGAGACTAAGAGCTTTTAATTACATAGTATTAAAGCCTCTTTATACTAGGCAGAGATATAGACACGTCTCTTGTAGATAATAAAGAGTAGAGTTATATACCTAGTAGCGTAGATACTCTAGATAACTATAACCTACTTATAATTGCCTAGCTAAATAAGCGTAGGTTAGGTATGTCTCTCTATACCTATAACAACCTTTATAGAGCTAATTATGCCTATCTAGAAGCTAGTCTTATTAAAGTTGTGTACATTGTTATTATAGATGCTATACTTAGCTTTAGTCTCCTCTACTAGCTTAAACTATGCACTAATTATCTCTAGATCCTTCTAGAGTATTCTCTACCTATTCTTTACTTAATTAAAGGCTATTTTAAGCTTAGGCAAGCGTGTTACAAAGTAATTAGCCTAGCACTTACTAATAGGCTTACTACTACGTATAGCTAGTAGTTTATTAGCTATATCTACTACCTTATACAGCTAGGGCATAAATCCTTACAAGTTAAGGTTAAGTATGTATTAGATAATTATCTACTATTTAGTTATAGTAAGCTTCTAGTAGTTAGGGGTAGCTTCTACGTAAAATGTAAGTCCTTAGACGTAATAAGAGAGTATACAGCAATTAATATTAAATGCCTCTACAGCAGCCTAGTAGCTTTAAAATTATCTAGATTTTAAGACTTTAATAGTAAGCTAAAGCCTCCCTTTATATTTAAGTAATAACGTGTTTAGTAGTTAAGGTATATTAGAGAGAGAGAGTAGGTAGAGAGCTTAGTAAGTTTTAGAACACTTAGTAATATAGGACACTTAGTAATAGTTTAGGTTATCTCTTTAGTAAAGCTAGACTACTATTACTTCTATAATAGATAGAGAAAGACTACTTTATTATAGAATATATTAATATTATACTAGTATATAGAGTAATAATCTTAGTAATTACTTAGATACTAGATATAGAAGAGATATCTACTATTTACTTTTACACTTTAGATAAAGTCTATAAGTAATTATTTAATTAGGTTTTAGAGATAAGTATGTGTAGAGATTCTTAAAGAGATAGTTATCTAGTTAAAGACTATAGTAACTAGAGTTATAAAAAAGAGTATAGAATAGACTATCTATTTTATAAGTAGAGTTAAGATATTCTAATAATAAAGTTAATTAATAAAGTGTTACAAGTATTCTCCCTATACTAGGAGATACCTTAGCTAGGTCCTAGGCTAAGCCTAGAAACCTACTAGCTATATATATATATAATCTTTACATACCTTAAGACTTACCTATTAAGGATTTATCTTGTCTCTTAAAATACTACCTATTATTTGTTCTATCTTGCTCTGCTTAATTGCCTGCCTACAGTAACCTTATAATTTAAATTCTTTATACTCCTCTTAGAACAGGCAGCTAATTAGCAGTAGAGAAGCTAGAAGAACTAGCTATTAACAATAGCTAGGGGACGTTGCAACCTCTATTTAACTATAAGTAATATAGACAAGCTACTCTCTTATAATAACTCTAGTTAAGAGCTAGATGCGTAATAGTGCAAAGATATACTTAGAACGTTACCTAAGCCTATAATAATAGCCTTAAACTCTTACGCTAGGGAGGAGTTAGATATAATAATAGTAGGTATTACAACTCTAGACGTTACTGTGCTACGTGTTACACTCTTAGCTATAGAGGTAATATAGAATTTAATCCTACTATTACTAGAAGTGCTTAACAAAGCTAAGCTATCTAGCATATTAGAATATAAGATTAAAATCTAACAACGCTAATTTAACTAGGTAGTTAAGACCCTATAATAGACATATGTTAGACATACGTTAGGCAGCTACTACCTAGCTTTTAATAAAGCTAGTAGGATAATATAAGTTCTTAACAACATCTAGCCTAAGCTAAGGCTTAGGATAGACAATAAGCCTTCTTTAACCTAGTAGGTAGACTAGTAGATTAAGGATATAGATATAGCGTTTTAGTATATATAAGTACTAGAAGACTCTATTACCTATACCTACTAGATTATAGGTACTATCTACTATAGCATGTACTGTAAACTAATCTAATAACGTATTAATAAGGGATCTATCTAAACCTAGGCTAACCTCTATATAGAGGAGGAGTAACTAGTCTAAGACCCTATCTTTATATAGTATAAAAACTATAATAAGTACTTTAACTTTAACTAGAAATCTAACAATTTAGTTAATACCTTTTTAATAAAGCTAAATAAGTGTAAGTCTCTGCTACCTTATAACTTTGTAAAGTTTAAGGACAGTAGTAATAACTATAAGTTTAAGATAGCGTTTGTGTAGAGTCTTACTCTCTAGACTCTCTAATAGAAAATCTAATAAAATAGTAGTCTAGAATATATTACTAAGTAGGTAGAGTTTAAATAAGCTCTCTATAATATAGAGACTACTACTATCCCCTTAAACCTAGGGGTAAGGACTAATAGTAGTAGCTAAAATAAAAGACCTCTGCTCTCTCCTATAAGGAGAAAATTTAAAAGGTATAATAGTTATGTATTAACCCCCTTTAGGAGCAATACTAGAAAGACGCTAGGAGACTCCTAGCTAGCTAACTATAATACAAATCTACTAAATAGAAAATAGACCCTAAGAGGTAATAGCTATTAACAATCTTAGGGTTAGTAACAAAGCTAGGGACATTAATAGTTCTAAGGCTACCTATAGTAGAGTACTTAGTAGAACTATAGAGGTAGCTAACAAGACTCTAGTAGCAAGCTAAGCTAGAGGAATAGAAAGCTCTAGTTACTAACCTTTCCTACCTATAGCTAGGGCCTAAGACTAAAGAGAAGAAGACCTATATAGTAGTCTCTATCTAATTTAAAGACGCTAACAGCATCCTAAGGACACTCTAGGCTCTATATAATTTAGGCTTAGAGTTAAACCTAATTATAGAGGTATAGGCTAAGGAACTTAGGCTAGTACTAGCTAGTAAGGATTAACAACCTATAGTAGTAGTCCTTAATAAAAAGGAGCTTCTACTAATTAACTAGTATAAGCTAATAATAGTCTGCTATAACAGCAATAGGGTAGTAAAGATAGTTAGACTAATAATGTTCTAGTCTATATTATTTATTAGGTACAACCTAGTCCTAGGCTACCTATAGCTAGCTAAGGTAGACCCCTATATCTACTTCTTAATAGGAACCTATAAGTAGTTTACTAACAACACTAAGAGAGTCTAGCTGTTAATAGCTAAATAATTATTTAGTAAGCTAGGTCTAGGCAAGTAGCTATATCTACTATATTCTAGAAGCCTAAATATAGGCAGTCTAATAGATGCCTACTAGGTAGATACTAGATAGGCGTTAGAAGTTGCCTATCTTACTAAATAGTTAAGAATCTTAGCAGTAGGACTTAATAGTAGTGCTATTCTAGGAGACAACGCCCTAAATATAGAAGAACTTAAGTACGTGCCTAGACACCTCTATTATAAATAGTTTACCTTTAGTAAATAATAGACAAGCGTGCTAGTACCCTGCTAGAAGTATAACTACTCTATTAAGATTAAGGATAGAGCTAAGGTTTCTAACTTTCTAATCTACAACCTGTCTTATAGAGAGCTAGATATCCTCTAGGACTACCTTAAGATAGTATAGGAGAAGAGCTAGATTTATCTAAGTAAGTTACTAGTAGAAGCTCTTATTCTATTTGTCCCTAAGTTAGACAGCACTATAAGACTATACGTTAACTATTAGGGATTAAATAAGGTAACTATTAAGAACTAGTACCCTATCCTGCTAGTTAGTAAGATAATAGACTAACTATTAAAAGCTAAGGTCTTTACTAAGCTAGATCTACATAACGCCTACTATAGGCTCTAGATTAAGGAAGGTAATAAGTAGAAGACTATGTTTAAGACACGTTATAGTTACTTTAAATACCTAGTAATGCTATTTAGCCTAGTAAACGCGCTAGCTATGTTTTAATCCTATATCTATTAAGCCTTAGAAGGCCTACTAGACAGGATCTATGTAGTCTACCTTAACAACATCCTTATCTATTCCTAGAATAAGAAGGACTATAATAAGCACGTTAAGAAGGTCTTAGATTGCCTAGTTAAGTAGGAGATATTTATAAAGGTAAGCAAGTGCGTCTTCTCTAGTAAGTTAGTAGAGTTTCTAGGATTTGTTATTATACTAGACAGTATAGTTATAGACCCTAAAAGGGTCTGCACTATTACTAAATAGCTAGAACTATTAAGCTATAAAGATATTTAAGTATTCTTAGGCTTTACTAACTTCTATTAACAATTTATCTTTAACTACTTAGGAATTATCTAACTACTTATCAACTACATAACAGCTACCTAGAGTCTAGCAGAGGACTAGAGGGTCCCTAGTCTAGAAAAGGGGAAGGTAAGACTAAAGAAAAGTTAAAAGGGACTAATAAAATAGTATAAACTATAGCACTAGCTAGAAGAAGCCTATACAGCGTCCCTTATAATTAGGGAGAAGTTTATAAAAGCCCTAGTACTATAATACTTTAACCTAAGTAAGCCTATTATTGTCCTTATAGATATGTTAGATTTTATAATAGTAGCTATTCTATTATAACTCTAGACGTCTAAAGTAGTAATAGAGTAGTACTAGAAACTAGTAGCGTTCTAGAGCTAGAAGTTCTAAGGTCTATCTATTAGATAGTATACCTATAATAAGGAACTCTTAGTAATTATTAAAGCTTTTAGGTAGTAGAGGCATTACCTTAAACACGCCCCTATAACAATCTAGGTACTCTTAGACTATAACAACCTAAGGTACTTTATAATAACAAAGAAGCTCTTATTATAATCTATAGAATATAGGAAGGATTTGTCTAATTACAGTAACTACAGTACAGTAATTATAATAACAAGAACAAACTATAAGTAAGTAATAATTATAAGTAAGTAATAATTATAGTGTTAGCACTTAGTTAAGGGCTAAGGGGACACGTAACCTAATTAGGGCTTAGCGTAATTAGTATAATTAGTAATTAGTATAATTAGTGCTTAGTGTAATTAGAGGATATATAACACTAATTAGTCTATATTACTACTATAATTATTAAAGTATATAGTTTATAGGAACATAACTCTTATAGTGTGTGTTTAACTTTGTTAATTAACTTTGTTATTAGAATATCTTAACCCTACTTATAAAATAGATAGTCTACTCTATACTCTTCCTTATAACCCTAGTTACTATAGTCTTTAACTAGACAACTACCCCCTTAAGAACCCCTGCACGTACTTATTCCTAAGACCTAATTAAACAATTACTTATAGACTTTGTCTAAAGTGTAAAACTTAACATTTTAAACACCTCTAAGATAAGTACTTTAGAATCTTGCGCTACCCCTAGCAGCACTTGCTCTAGTAATATAGATATAGATACTCCTATTATAAACAGCACTATAAACGTAGCTAAACTAGACACCTACAATAGAGAACATAATAAGCTTAATAACTAGCTCCTCTAGTTTAACTTATTCTTTAAATTCTAAGGAAGTAAGATTCCTAACAACAAACGTGTTATGTTAGCTGCTAGCTACATACGTAGAAACGCTTTTAAATAGATTAAACCCTTTCTTTAAAAGGCTATGTTAGACAAATATCTAGATAATATCTCTAAATAGTTTAACAACTTTAATAACTTTAAGTAAATAATTAAACTAATCTTTAGAGTCTTAAACAAACTAGCTATTATATATTGTAATATCTAACACATTAAGCAAACCTAATCTATAGCTAACTATACTACTAAGTTCTAGTAACTTACTGCTAACACAGAATAGGACAACACTGTGTTAATAACTATATATAAGCAAGGATTAAAACCTAAGGTTAAGGAGGAACTAATACGCACTAGCGCTAGTACTAATACCTTAGACAAACTTATTAATAAGTCTATATCTATTAACGTTAAGCTCTATAAACTGCAACTAGAACTATAAGAAGATCTATAGGTACAGGTTATAGTTATAGGAAATAACTACCTACCTCTATATAATCTATAGCGTAACAACCTAAACTAAGAATAATAAGGAGGACACTACTAGCCTAACACTAGCTAATGCATCTATAATAATACACAGAGTAGTTACTTTAGACTAGAGGCTATAGACCTCTTAAACCTTAACAAGGGACTGCTACTAGGACAATAGAATAAAAAGAAGAGTAGGGGAGGATACTACTCTAACAAAGATAGTAGTAAGGACTGCTATAACTATAGTAAGCTAGGCTACTTTGCAAGAGACTGTAAGATAAAGAGTAAGGTTCTTTAATAGCTTAATGTCCTTACCTGCAAAATTAATACTGCAGATACTAGTAACTAGGAAATAGTTACTAATAATATAGGACAACTTATAGAAGATCTAGAGTCTAGTCCTAAGGACAATAACAAATGCATTAAACCTCCTATTTGTGTAGTAACTCCTTACTACAACCCTATAGAAGATAAAGGAGAAATAATTACTAATAACAACTACTACTACAAGGTAATTAAATGCTATATAGAGGGAAATGTTATTAAAATAGGCAAAAAACACAATAGACTATTTTAAAGGCAGGGAAGTTGCTACTTTAGCCTTAAAGGTAAGGAACTTATAGTTCTTAAATACAAACTAGAGGATATTACTATAGAACAAGCTATACTTAATAATGTTAGAATACTAGTTAAAAAAACTAGCACTTAACGCTAGCAACACAACTATTGCAGGATAGAATATATATATTAACAGAATAAGGCAGCTTATGCATAGTAGTGTAAGAAGCTTGTCTATTATAAGAAAGACTTAGAATATAGTAAGTATAACCTAACTATTAATAGGCTTATTAGACAACTTAAGTAAGACATTACTAACTACTATAACGCTTTAAAGGACCTTAAAGAAGCTAAAGACTAACTATAGTGTAAAAAGAAACTATAGTATAGCAGTAAACAAATACAATAACACCTGCAGTTGCCTTTAATTAGCCTATAACCCTAGTACAAACTAGATATTAGGAACCTAAGACATAGAGAATTGTTATAGATAGCCTATAGTAATAACTAATATAGTATACACTAAGAATCTAAACTAAACTATAGATAGTTTCCTCTAGGTTACTACTCTTATTATGTTTAGTAGTTTAACTATTAGAATAACTTATATAAGAAGTACCTTATTAATAAACGCAGCTATATCTATTTTCCTAGAATAGATAACCTATAAGTAGTAATTTAGATATAGTTAGTAGTTAATAGACAGTACTATAACGCACACTAGCAAAACTACGTAAACTAGGATTATAAAGTTTACTGTAGATATAAGGAATATAATAGATTTACTAATAAGACTTTTTTAGAACAGCGCCTAAGAGCGCTAGAGATTAATCTATTAATTCTATTAGGACTAATTGCCTTATTAAGCTTACTATTATACTAAATAGAGTAGAGCTATTAGCATTATTAGACTTAGGAGCCTAGGGAAATTATATATCCTATAAGGTAGTAGAAGAAGCTAGACTTTAACTATAGTATAAAGAAGAACTGTACCTATTACAAGTAGCTAATAGAGAGCTAATACTAGGGGAAGAAAGAATTACGCTTAAAGTTTAAGGTGCCCCCCTAAGGATATAAGACTATAAAGAGGAGTTAGACCTTAATATTCTTAGGACAGCTACCTATAATGTTATATTAGGACTACTATAGTTATAAGAGCATAATCTACACGTTAACTAGAAAAAGTAATAGATCTTGTTTAATAGATATAAGCACTATATAGCTGTACTAATACCTACGCAACGTATACTGTAGTTAGTAGATAAGAAGAAGATTAATAACATCTCTTTAATATATAAGACGCGCTAAGATAGAGTAGTTAGCTAGCTACTAACTACCTAGATAGTAGGAGATAGGAAAGGTATAGCTAAGGAGAAGGATAGTGCACCTCCTAACATCCTAGATAAATATAAGAGTTATATAGAACTCTTTTAGTATAAGAAGACTACAAAGGTATTACTATAGCACAAACTATAGGACTGTAATATTAAGCTCTAGAAAGGGAAGGAACTACCCTTTAGACCTATATATAGACTCTTAGAAAAGAAACTTAAGGTACTACATAAGTACATTAAGGAGAACCTTAAGAAAGGATTTATTAGAGAATTAGAATCTCTAGTAGGATTTCCTATTACCTTTATAGCTAAGAAAGACAGCTTGCTATACCTATGCGTTAACTACTAAAAGCTTAACAACATTATAATTAAGAATTAATACCTACTACTAAATATTAAAGAGTTATAAGACAGACTTAGTAGAGTATAGTACTTTACTATACTTAACTTACACAGAGCATACAACCTTATACGCATAAAGGAAGGTAAGGAATAGAAGACAGCGTTTAGAACCTGTTATAGTTATTATAAGTACCTAGTTATACTATTTAGGCTAACTAATACACTAGCTATGTACTAGGCTCTAATTAACAACGTGTTAAGAGCATACCTAGACAGAACAATAGTAGTATACCTTAATAACATCCTAGTATATAGTAAGATACTAGAAGAACACGTAATCTATATTAAGGAAGTATTAGACTGCCTAGGAAGAGCAGACCTCTACCTAAAGCTAGAGAAGTGTAAATAGCATAAGGAAGAAGTAGAATTCCTTAGCTATATTATAGGAAGACATAGAGTAAAGATAAGCCTAAAGAAGATTTAGGTTGTAAAGGATTAGCTAACGCTAAAAACAGTTAAGGGAATCTAGAAATTCCTTAGCTTTATTAACTTTAACTAACGCTTTATTAAAGACTACTCTATAAAGGCGCTACTGCTTACAAAGCTAACACAGAAAGACATTCTATTTAAATAGGAATAAGTATAAGAAGACTCCTTCTAGTTACTTAAGTAAGTATATATAGAACTACCTATAATAATTACATTTAAAAGTAGAAAGCTACTTTAGATTAAAACTAATGCCTTAGATCTAGTATTAGGAGCTTGCGTAACGTGAGAACAAGATAGCCTATAGCACCTAATTACCTACTATTTATAGAAGTTTACAGGACTAGAGGAAAACTACAATATGTATAATAAGGAACTTATAGTAATTATATTAGCCCTAGAACATTAGAGGATCTATATAGAGAGCTGCTTAGACCTTACTATATACACAGACTATAAGAACCTAGTTTATTTTACAACAACTAAGGTTCTTAATAGAAGACAAGTTAGATAGTTAGAATTACTAAGAAGATATAAGTTTAAGATACTGTATACTCTAGGTAAGGACAATAGGAGAGCTAATGCACTTAGTTAACAACATAACCTTATAGGTATAAAAACAATTAACAAGCATGCTATACTTAGAATTAATAAGGATAGATCCTTAGGACTATTACAGCAGCTTAACAACATAATGCAAGTTTAATAGGAACAGCATATTCTGTTATAAGTACTAGAGGAACTTTAAGAAGAAATTATAGCTAGTTATTACAACAACCTACTATACAGACACCCTAGAATTACGTGTACAATAGAACTTATTAAAAGGCATTATAAGTTTAAGAATATAAAAGACAAGGTTACTAAATATATTAAAAACTATGTTAATTGTTAATAAAACAAGCATAGTACACACACAAAGTATAGAGAAATATAGGTAATAAAGCTGCTAACAGCACTATAGACAAATATTACTATAGACTTTGTTACACAGCTACCTGTCTCTAAGGACCCTGTTATAGGATATACCTATAACTTAATCTTTGTTATAGTAGACAGATTTACTAAGTACACTAAGATAGTACCTTTTTACTATAATTATACTGCAGAGTAACTAGCTTAAGTATTCTTAGACTAAGTAATTAGGTACTACAGTATACTAGAATCTATTATTAGCAACTAAGATAAGCTCTTTATGTTAAACTATTAGACTACACTGTTAGCAGCTATAGGTACTAAGAAGAAGCTATTAACTACCTATTATCTATAAACAGATAGATAGACTAAAAGAATAAATTAGACTATAGAAATATACCTATAGATTTACAGCAACTAGCAGTAAAACAACTAGGTCTTGCTATTACCTATAGTATAGATTACGTATAATAATAAATTATTAGAAGTAATAGGCACAACGCTGTTCTTTGTAAATTATAGAAGACACCTAAATCTCTTTACTAGAAGTCTAGAAACAACTATTTAGACTAAATTAGCAATATTCTTAGTAGCTAAACTAAAGGAAGTATACTAGAAATTACTAGAAAACATTAGTAAGGCCTAAGAACAAGCAATCTCTTATATTAATTAGAAAAGAAAAACAGCACCTTAGCTAAAAGAGGGGGATAAAGTCTATCTTCTTATAAAAAACCTTTAAATGCAAAGACTAACAAAAAAACTAGACTATATTAAAGTTAGACCCTTTTTTATTTCTAAGTAGATAAGCCTAGTTAACTACAGACTTAATCTGCTAAAGGATATAAAGATCTACCTAGTATTCTACATCTTCTTATTAGAACTAGCTAACTCTAGAACGCCTATCTAGAAGAACTTCTATTACTAAGCTAATAGTAAAGACTAATAGGAAGTTAAAAAAATAATATAACAATAGAAGGAAGGTAGCTAGGACAAATACCTAGTTAAGTAGTTAGGATACCCTAACTTAGAAAACACATAGGAACTAACTACGCACCTTATAAACTACTAGTAGTTATTAAAGCAATTTAAAGAGACTAATTAGGTAGTGCTATGTTACTCTTCTAGTACTCTAAGGGCTAGCCTTTAAAGGCGCTCTAGGTACTAGGCAGTAATAAGAACTTATTAGACAGATCTAACTTAATAGTCTCTACCTCTAACTATTCCTGCTCTTTAATACTACGCTCCTCTACTATAATAGCCTTCTTAGCACAACAGTCTAATAAATCTATTTGTTATTATAACTACTCCTTATGCGCATAAGCTACACGCAAGTTCTCTATAGCTTTTTTAGATATATATAGTACTTTAGTTTATACCTTATAACTCTCTTTTATATACACATGCAACTTCTCTTTCTTAGTTACTAGCTAGGTAAACTTAGATTAAGTTACCTTTATATTATAATGTTGCCTTAAGCAAACACACTTGCTATATTTCCTAGACTAGATATAAACCTTGCATACTTAGTTGTGCTTTATATAGGTTTTATATTTCTACACTATAATCTCTCTAAAGGACTTAATAAATTCGTACAGACAATAGTAGTAAGCTAAACTTAAGATAGTTAGTTGTTTTAGCATTGTTAAGACCTACCTAATAATTAAGAAAGGGCCCTGTGTTATATAAATAAGCTTAAGAGACTAAGCTAAGACAGAAGGGGGATAGTGTTATAATCTATAGAACACAGAAAGGATTTATCTAATTATAGTAGCTGTAGTATAGTAATTATAACAATAAGAACAAACTACAAGTAAGTAATAATTATAAGTAAGTAATAATTATAGTGTTAGCACTTAGTTAAGGGCTAAGAGGACACATAACCTAATTAGAGCTTAGCGTAATTAGTATAATTAGTAATTAGTATAATTAGTACTTAGTGTAATTAGAGAATACACAATACTAATTAGTCTGTATTACTACTATAATTATTAAAGTATATAGTTTATAGGAACATAACTCTTATAGTGTGTGTTTAACTTTGTTAATTAACTTTGTTATTAGAATATCTTAACCCTACTTGTAAAATAGATAGTCTACTCTATACTCTTCCTT
This sequence comes from Phoma sp. RAV-16-625, assembly GCA_004335185.1. NCBI lineage: Eukaryota > Fungi > Ascomycota > Dothideomycetes > Pleosporales > Didymellaceae > Phoma > Phoma sp. RAV-16-625. The sequence continues at coordinate 38,326 of SAUA01000177.1, read as the reverse complement.
ATAACCCTAGTTACTATAGTCTTTAACTAGACAACTACCCCCTTAAGAACCCCTACACGTACTTATCCTTAAGACCTAATTAAATAATTACTTATAGACTTTGTCTAAAGTGTAAAACTTAACAGCTCTCTCTAAAATAAGCCTATTAGGTAGAGGAGCTAGTAAGGTTTAACTTTAAAGTTAAAAACAAGCTAGGACTAGAGAATACAGTAGACAGTCCCTTAAGACGTCTAGATTATATATAAGGTCTTAAGGTTAGAGAATAGTAAGCCCTTAGAGACGCTATACTACCTACCTTATAATAGAAGCTTTAAATCTAGACAATTTAAAAGTCTAGGGCTTAGAAAGATATATAGGTAACATCTAGGAGTAATATACCTATAGAGGACCTAGTAGAGGTCTAGTAACTACCTAAAATTATCTCTAAGAAATTCTACTAATATTAGATTAGCCTTAGAGACTTGTCTCCTCTAGCTCTTAACCCTCTATCTAATAGCTATTAGAGCTAGGGTTAATCTAAAGATACTAAAGCTAGAGGACTAGACTTTAATATTATAGAAGCTCTTCTTTATAGCCTAGATAACAGAGTTAGTACCTCTACTAACCTTATAAATAAAGCTATGTAGAGGGATTCTGCTTACGCCCTAGAGATTCTAGAACTCCTAATAGATTTTATTAAGTAAGTCTAATAGTAGGACGTAGTATACCTTGTAAACTAGTTACTAACAACCTAGACAGATAGTAGAGTAAAGAAGGGATAATACTACTAGGATGTTAACTCTAGTAGGACCTTATATAGGAGTAGGAAAGTTTAGATTCCTAATAACATTATACTGTACTAAACTATCCTCTTAAGAAACTATAACAACTCTATAGGAGGTTACTATAGCATAGATAAGACTACCTAAGTACTTAAGAAAAAGTACTACTAGCTACAGCTAATAAAGAATATAAATAAGTATATCTAATAGTGTCCTGTGTGCTAACTGCATAAGATTAGGAGGTATAAGCTATAGAGATTACTTATACTATTACTAGTACTAGACATAGCCTAGCAGTACTTCTCTCTTAACTTTATAATAGACTTACTAAAGTTAACAGACGCTAAGGGGAATAAGTATAATTCTATACTAGTCCTTATAGACTACTTTAGTAAGTATGTCTAGTACCTACTCTATACTAAGATAATTACTGCCTAGTGTCTAGCTAAGCTACTCTTAGAGTAGAGCTTTTTAAAGCAAGGACTACTAGATACGCTGTTATTAGATTAGGGTTTAGTGTTTACTAGTTAATTCTAGTCTAACATTTGCTACTATCTTAAGATTAACTACTAATTAAGTATAGCTTTCTATCTCTAGATAGACAGGTAGATAGAGTGCTAGAATTAGGAGTTAGAGATATACCTCTGTATATACATAAACTACTAGTAAGATAACTAGGTAGACCTTCTACTATACGCTAAGTATGCCTATAACTCTAAAGCTTACTCTGCCTATAAAGAATCTCTTATAAAGGTTGCCTTTAGTACAGACCTAAAGGGATTTAATAGGATACCTAATAAGCACTAGCTACAAAAACCCTAAACTGTTTAGGATAAGAATAGGGCAACACTAAAACTATACTAGTAGGTTACTAGCTACCTATTATACTAGTATAATATATAGAAAATAGTAAAGGAGGCCTTAGAGTATATATAGAAGGGCAACGCCTAGTAGTATAATATAAAACAGTCTAAACAATACTTTACTAAGGGAGACTTAGTTCTTTTTTAGGCTAAGAACCTAATAATAAGCTATCCTTCTAAGAAGTTTAATGCTTAATACCTTAGGCTATTTATAGTAATTAAGAAGGTAGGTAAGCTAGCGTATAAGCTAAAGCTACCCCTATTAATAGATAGAGTACACCTAGTGTTTAACGTGTTACTTCTTAAGCACTAGAAGGAACCTCTTATAGGCAGTAAGTTCTAGCTAGGTCCTATTAGTATACTAGAAGACGTCTTACCTAGTAATAGGTTTAAAGTTAAAGGTATACTGTTATATAAAGACACTGCTGCCTAAGGAAGAGAGTATAGAGTTAAGTAGCTAGGTTAGCTAAATAAAGAAGCTACCTAGGAACTACTTATAAACCTTAACTACTATAATAAGATTCTTTAGGATTATTACTAATACGCTAAGGTAGGTAATCTATTAGTAGTAAGCTAGACTATGTTTAGCAAACTAGCGCTACTAAGGTAAAAGAGAGAACGTCCTTAGAAGTCTACCTTATAAACTCTACTTTAAAATAGCCTAAAAAAGTAAGGATAGATAGCTCTAGGACTTATGTAACTAGAGGCTAAAGGAGGCCTAGCGTCTATCTAATACATTACTAGTAAGAATAGCACATTTATAGAAGAGGAGAGTTTTATTGTTATCTACTAGTTTATTAAATAGTTATTATTAAAGTAGAAGGTCTTTATAACTATAACTATAGCTTAAGCAGCTCTACTACAACCCTTAGAAGGGCTTATCTTATAGGAGGGGCTATAACAGCAACAACTACCTAGAGTAGGCTTAGTTAGGGAAGCTAAAAGGGAAATCCTCTTAAAAGGAGCTAATAGAGCCTAGACAGTAGAAGGTAGGTTAGTACTATAGTAGTACTACTACTTCTCTATATTATAAGCACTACCTGTCTTCTAGAAGTAATTCTTAATTATACTGTTAATTATAATATTGTTAGAAAGCTTTACACTAATAGTCTTAACTATAGCCTATAAAAAGTTAGCTCTATATAAGAAAGAGGGGGAGGAAAATACCTATAATATACTACTTAAGGTTGTGTAACTAAGAAACCTAATAGGCTTAAGTATACTTAGTCTTACTTAGACTAGACTTATTAATATAGTAATAAACTATAGTATTATAGGCAACAAAGCTGTTATAACAAGCCTTAGTATAGTTATAGGTAGTCTGCTAGTACGTCTACACCTAAGTAATTATATTGTTATTAGTTACCTAGTTGCCTTAAGTAACTGTCTTATTATTTGTCTTATAGAGGGCACGCTTAATTAAGAAATTAAGCATGTTATAGGCTTAACAGAAAATAGGGTTAATCTATAAAAGTTAGCATAGGTAGATACTAGGGTAGTATAGGAGATACCTTAATATACTTCCTCTCCTTTAAGAGGACGTAATAGAGATATATACTAAAGTTGTCCTTATAAAGCCTATACCTACTAGGCTAATAAAAGACGTAGATAAAGGATAAGATAGTACTATTAGAGTTGCTCTTAGACAAAGTAGTTAAGTGCGTAATACTAGTATAGCACTAGTATTATAAAAGTAATAGCTAGGGCTGTATGCTCTTAGGCAGCTAATAGATGTAGTTAGGTAGAGCCTTATAGAAGATGTACATTAAAGGGGGTGTTATAGTATTAAGAGTAAGAGCTAGAAGGTAAGAGCTAGTAGGTAGATATAGATAAAGGTGTAGAGATAATAAGGCACTATAAGTAAGCAGATATAGTTCTTATATACGCTAAATTCCCTCTACCTAGTAGCTCTCTAGTAATAACCTAACCTCTTACTACTCTCTTACCTATTATAATCTACTGTATAGAAAGATAATTTTTGTTATAAATATCTAGGTATAGGTCTATTAACTACTAGAAGAGTAACTAGTAATCTTACCTAAGATTTACGTTGTAAATAAACGCTAGGGCCTAGACTATACTGCGTAAGGGTCTAGGTAAGGCGTTATATATAGTAAGGCTAATAGCTTACTGTTACTACTAGTATATAGATAAGATCCCCTATAGGTAAGTAAATTCTAAACTAGTTTGCGTAGGAATAGGGCTGTAGGAGCTGCTAGCAATCCTCTTATAGACATTACTAGTTAGGGACTTACTAATCTAGCCTATAAGATAGATAATGTCTAACTACTTACACTTCTAGTAGCCTTAGCCTCTAGATTAAGGCACCTAATTACTTAGAAGATTGTAGAGAGTAAATAGTAGGCACACCTAGGGTAACCCTTAGCCTAGTACTAGGCACTGTATACGCTATATAGGGAGTAAACAATGCCTCTTATAGATTACCTATTTAGTATATAATTATTACGCTCTCTATAGCCTTAGCTATATAGGTTCTAGAGCTAACAACTACTAAGGCGTTGTTTATAGTAACGTCTAGTAGAAGCAATAGCTTACTAACTAGTAGCTAATAAAGGTATAAGGGAAGACTTAGCCTTAGCTAGTCTCTTATAAATAAGACTTGTTTACCTAGCTGCGTAGTAACACTGCCCTAGCAGCTTACTAAGTAAATGTTGTAAGGATAGGATTACTAGCGTCTATTACGTACTAAACAGCTTCCTATCCCTATAGATGCTAACTAATAGACTTCTACTAGCGCTGTATTTCTCCTGCTAAGTTTTTCCCTCTATAGGAGGTTTTTCTAGAGCTTAATAACGTTGCTAGAGACCTCTCTACAGTTTAGGACAAACCTTTAAAGAGGGGGGGGCTATTGTTATAAGTATTCTCTCTATACTAGGAGATACCTTAGCTAGGTCCTAGGCTAAGCCTAGAGACCTACTAGCTACATACGTATATAATATTTACGTACCTTAAGACTTACCTATTAAGAATTTGTCTTATCTCTTAAAATACTACCTATTATTTGTCTTATCTTGCTCTGCTTAATTACCTACCTACAGTAACCTTATATAAAGTTAAATATAAACTATTAGAGTTATACCTCTATAAGCTATATACTTTAATAATAGTAGTAGAAACATAGACTAATAAGTGTTATATATTCTCTAGTTGTACTAAGTACTAATTATACTAATTGCGCTAAGCTCTAATTTAGTTCTATATTCTCTAAGCCTCTAATTAACTACTAATACTATAATTATTACTTACTTATTATTTATTCTATTGTTATAATTACTATACTATAGCTACTATAATTAGACAAATTCTTTCTATATTTATTAATTATAACACTATCTATCTATATCTATCTATTAAATTAATTAATTCCTTTTATATTTATTCTTTCTTATCTCTATCTCTTTCTTTCTCTATCTACTAATAGATACTTCTGTTACAATTTTGTATAGAAGAAGCGGCATAGTAATAAGTATTATCTAGCTAAATCTCTAACTTCTCTATAAAGAAATAATAAGTAAAGAAATATAGAATATCTAGAGTTGTTATATAACTACTTATTAATAAGTATAGTATAATATACTTGTTTATAAGTGCTCTTATATATTTTATTAGACTAACTCTAGTTACTTATTAATAAGCACTATATCTTCTTAGTATATAGATACTATAAAAAAAAAATACAGTTTATATTTAATTTTATTACTTAACTTTATTATTAGAACATCTTAATTCTACTTATAAAATAGATAGTCTATTCTATACTCTTTTTTATAACTCTAGTTACTATAGTCTTTAACTAGATAACTATCTCTTTAAGAATCTCTATATGTACTTATCTCTAAAACCTAATTAAATAATTACTTATAGACTTTATCTAAAGTGTAAAGCTTAATAGCTTCTTTCTACTTAATACTTCTCTTAGAATAGATAGCTAATTAGTAGTAGAGAAGAAAGAAAAAGTAGCTACTAATAATAACTAGAGATTAATATAATCTCTTTACTACTATAACTAATATAGACAAGCTAATCTTATATTTACTATAGTTAGAAGCTAAATATCTTATACTATAGTATTATACTTAGTATATTACCTAAATCTATAGTATTAGTAACGTACTCTACGGGCGAGTCGCTTACACGGTTTAAGAATCTAGCAATTTTACTAGAGAAAATCAACAATCTAGGCCTTAATAACTCTATAATTACCTAATAAAATTCTTTATAAACTTAATACAATAGTTCTATATATAAGAACTCTTAATTTTCTAGATTACTAAGCTCTAGCTAGAGTAGGAAAGAAGTTATGCAAAAGTACGCTAAAATAATCTCTGTAATTTAGATTTTCTTTAATAGCTCTTAAGTCTTAGTAGCTAGAGCTTAGTAATTCTAGATTCTTATAATTTATATAGGTGCAGCTCTATAGTAAAGTTTTTAAAGTTTATTAACTACTATAGGTAAAGATATTTAAGGTTAAAAACTAGAAATTAACTAGTAAAATCGCTAGATTCTCAAACCGTGTGAGCGACTCGCCCGTAGAGTACGTTACTCAACGTCTCTAATTATAATCTTTGTAAAAATGTGCGAACTTCTCTATATTTAGTATAGTAGTTTATTAATATAAACTATAAAGTTATTAACATAAACTATAGACGTAGGCAGATAGATTGTTAGCTAACTTCTTATAGTTGTTACGTTTTGCTCTATATGCTGTTACCTAATCTGTCTCTGTTACTTTCACTGTTAACTAGCTATAGCTAGCTAAGTAGATTGTCTATAACGCATTTATGATAGTTGTCTTCCAAATCCAAGCGAGGTGCGCACATTTTTGCAGGCACCAATATCTAGTTTACAGCCACAAGAGCTGTACTTAGACGCAGGTGCTTGGGAAGCGCGGTCCGTCAGTTGTCTCACAATGCGCAGTTGTTACAGCACGATTTTACTTCCATCTTGAATGACCCAATGTTGAAAGATGTCAGCGCCTTGACGCAGGCTAGTGACGACTGGGCGGAGGTGACCCCATTCATGGTAGGCTAAGTGTAGGTATATATAATTCCGCCGCCGAACATGAATGGGCGTCTGACCTCGTGGAAAGACAGAGGCTGTCGTTGCGCAGAAATGGTCGCCTCGGTACGATCTAAGCGGTGTTCCAGCATTTTCAGTGATTATCTGGCGTGTCGCACCCTGCTCATGGATTTGTATCCAACATCACCTCGATCAACAGGACGAACAAATGATCGAACAAGATCCTCAATTTAACATTTGTCCCACGCGTTGAACCGCCAACGATTTACGGAGGACAACCTTTAGCAATACCAATGCTCCTGCTCTTCATGCGATGTCTGTCCCCGGCTGCGTCGCCGGTTGCTTTTAAAAAATGGGGACATAGCGGTAACACGATCAACACCTAAGGAACGACTCAAATGAGTAGATTTCAAGAGCGGATGATTGGCCACAAAAGGTTCTACATTCCAGCACTTGGAGCAACAATTTTTTTCCTTCCTTTCTTCGTCAAGTCTCTTGATGGATAAGTCCTTGCATGCGATGCCATCACTCTGCTCGAGCATGTACTCGTATACGAGGGGACAGCAAGTTGATGGGGCTAACCGTTCCGCAAGGCATTGCAGCGTCCTGGATCCGACACCGGCAGCAAGCAGGAGAAGCAACAAGTTGACCCCAAGGACCGCGATAGATAAACAACCACCCGCTTTTGATCAACGATTTGGTTTATGTTAACAGGGGAACTTGCTTGACCGCCTGGTTTACTACCATTGATGAGATGAGCTTGGCAAAAAAGCGTTCCCCTCTGCGCCTAGTGGAGAAAAACGGCGCAAATTGAATTCTTCATCTCATCTGTGTTCGAAGGCAGTGTGATGTGTTCACTTCTGACCCATCGCTTTTCACTACATAGATACCTTGCTGATGCTGGCAGCCTGCTGCAAAGAGTGTGATTCCAATCCAAAAGGACTGTGCTTCCTCCTTAGATCTTTAATATGCAAAATCAGGAGTTTGGTTGCCTGCGGCGCATCGACTGTGTACCAGGCGCCACGTTTTTGACCTTCTTCCCATCTTGGACCTTCAGATAGTCTGCCAGTATAGCTTGTGAACACTTCTGCTCTACAATCGTACATCATACTGAACTCGATCTTCACACTTCTAGGAAGTACCTCGCGTGAGATATCATTGGCCAGAAGAGCGATTATTGATGCATCATGATCATTTTGCTGGATTTTGTGGACGTGCTGACTTTCTCAGCGGAGATCATACAGATATAGAATCTGTTTCAAAAGGCACCTTGCATAGTCCGCATGCTTATTTTATCCCATTCCCTGAGCAGCACCACCTGGACATGGTGAGGGTGGTGTGTCATTGAGCATGGAAGCACGCCAGGCAACAATCCTTCGGAAGTGATCCTATACCTTGAAGTCTTGTGATGAATCCCCCATGTATGCTTAGATTGCCGTGCTGCTCATCGATACTTATGTCCCCCATGTAATGACTGAGGAAAACCACATCTCTGGAGTTTGCAAAGTCCCGTGGGTGCTCCGCCAATATTCTGAGTTCAGATCCGTTTGTGTTCAATATTTCCATGGGCTCGGTCCAGTGAGAGGGACTGTCTTCTAGTGAGCCCGGTCTCTCTGCCCTCTTGCTGAAAATCTCACGAACAGCTAGAGGCCTCATCCCCAAGCGAAGAGCGACATGTCGTTTGTCGTACCCATAATCTCTTTTTGCAATCGCACGAATGCTCTTTCACCTTCGCCGTACAGCATGGGCATAGCAATCCCAAAGATACCAAGCAAAGCATACATGTCCTCAGCTCGGGTAGCCTGTTGCCCAGCTGCCCATGACATCTTTTGAGCTACACTTTGGGTGTAAACAGCCTCTGGGTCGTGCGAAACTCAGAGTTTATACTAGTTTTTACAGTTTAATGATCCGCGAGCTCTTTCTTTGAAGCAATTTGTCGCCAGCAGGTGTCGTAAAGGAATACTGTATTTGGCGCTACCAGTTCTTGTAGAGTTCACGCTCGAGTCCGCTAGCGACTGGCCAGAAAACTTTGTCTTTGGCTGGCATCTACGTCAAGCAGGTAAAATTAGCACTTCTGTGACATTTGATACCAAGTAAACATCGAGTTGATTGCTTCCGAAAGTTCGGTATTGTTGGTCTTGTCGATGCAACAGGTGTCCAACCAAGCCCATTGATAGCCATCTCTGAGAGCCTGTCGACAGAGAAGGACGATCTTCGTTGAGCGCTGCAAATATGTCCACCCAGGGCCAGCCCGATGCACGGCGTGCGTGACTTCTTCGGCTGCATCTTGTAGCTACGTGTGAGACAAGATCGCATATGGGGAAATTCTGTTTCCAAAGAACTCCTGTCTTCGCACAGTCGTGACGATTGAGCAACCTCATCTTTGAGATCAAAATCAAATTTCGAAAGACGTACGTTGTCAAGATGTGAGAAAGCTGGTCAGGCTATAAGTCAGAGAACACTGGCAGGATACAGCCTTCCCGCTGACCTCAAAAAAAGGCTGAGATGGCAAAGCCATGAGAAGCGGCGAAGCCACGAGATGTGACAAGACCACCTACAAAGTTGTCGCTCCGAGAGATGCGCATTTGCGACTTACACGAATTGTAAAATTCCTGGTTTGAGAGCGGACTTCCGTTCAAGTGCTGGCTTATGGACATAAGTGCCCGGGACGTGGGTTGAGCATCCGCATGAGTTGGCAGCCTACAGCGACTCGGCTAACTGCACGCAGAATTGAACCCTGCACGGTGTGAGCGTGATATTAAAGCTGACGGTTTCATTGGTCTGTCTCGACTGCAGCAGCACCCGTGATGTTCCAGCCTACGGGAACGGAGCCTCCTGCAGCTTTTTGAATACGTCTGTCAGCTTTGTTCCGAGCACTGCTGCAACCACCGCATCAGTTGTAGAGAGCTGTGCATAAGCTTTGGGTGCTGGTTTTCGATTAAAGCTTGTTCGTGCTACAATTTTACCTGCTAAGAAGCACGGTGAGTAGACACAGAGATTAGCCTAAGGCTGCGCTTGTTAGCCTGTAGCTAGGCAGTGACTTTGTTATGGTGCGCGCTGCTGTACGGTAATGTGCGGTGATCATTCTCGATCGCGGGGTTCATTAACCATGCATCCTAGGTAGGCGAGCCGGCTGTCAAGGTAGCGTGCTGCCTGTGGGTGCTGTGCGACATACTAGCCCCAGCCAACTAGCCCGCAGCAGGGACCTACGCTTTTACCTACATCTTTACCCACGTCTAAACAATGCAGTCGCATAGTATCTGGTCTAGACTACTGGAAGAATTACTATACACGATGCTTTTTCTACGTTCTAAATTTACGTCGCTACTATGAGAGTGGCGTAGGTGTTGTAGAGACAAACCGCTCGAATATCGCCCGTTGGCTTTGGCCAGTTCGTAGAAGCAGTCTGTCCACCCGGAAATCCGGGGTCGATTCCGGTCCAATACTTCTAGAAGCGTTGGTGGCTTGGCCGCAAGCATTGTTCACCCAATCAAAAGAGGCGCCCTTGATCTGATCTGGCAGGATATTAGCCTAATTGTGATAATATCCACCCCATCCTTTGCCATCTCCTGCTATGCGGCCCGCACATACGGACTCGCATGGATATATGCACTTGCATGGATACCCGGACTGGCATATAAGTCAAACGTTCTCCCTGTACTCCAGTTCTTCCCCAGTATCCACTCTACTCCTGCCTTGCATTCGTCTTCGGCCGCTGGATTTCACTCGCAATGAGTCCCCATTTCGAACGTCCCAACCAGACCAATTTGGTCGAGGCACAGGAAGCTGCGCCTGAGCTTCCACCGGTGTCATGGACCAAGTCGCCCAATATGCGCAAGCTCTACTTTTACTGCATCATTCTCTGCGTCTGCTCAGCCACCACTGGTTACGATGGGTGAGTTTTGTGGCCTGCAAACCGAGGAGCTCCAGTGCTGACTGTGAAAAGATCTCTCATGAACACTTCTCAGCTCCTTGACTCCTGGAAGGTCACAATGGGTCATCCTACGGAGGATACGTTGGGTCGTCTCAGCGCCATGTACTCGATCGGTTCCATCGTCTCTCTCCCCATTGTACCTTGGCTCAGCGATAAGTTTGGGCGCAAAACCCCCATCACTGTTGGTTGCATCGTCATGGTCATTGCCGCTGCCGTTCAGACCGCCTCTATGAGCCGCCCACAGTACGAGGGCGCTCGATTTTTCATGGGTTTCGGAAACTCAATGGCTCAACTCTCCTGCCCTATGCTTATTACCGAAATCGCGCATCCTCAGCATCGTGCCAGGATCACCACCATCTACAATTGCTTGTGGAATCTCGGTGCCCTGATCTGTGGTTGGTTGGCTTTTGGCACACAGCACATCAACAGCACCTGGTCCTGGAGAATCCCGACCCTCATCCAAGGTATCTTCTCCGTCATCCAGCTCATGTTCATCTTCTGGATTCCTGAGTAAGTCCTTCTCACATTGTCGAAACTCGCGCGGTTGGCTGATTTTGGCATCTAGGTCCCCACGTTGGCTGCTTTCCAAGGACAGAAACGACGAGGCGCTCCACATGCTCGCCCACTACCACGCCGATGGCAACGATAGCGACTCCACTGTTATGTTCGAGTATGCTGAAATGAAGGAGACTATCCGTATAGAGTTCCAGCACCAAAAGACCTCCTCATACATGGACTTCATCAAAACTAAGGGCAACCGCAAGCGGCTACTGATCATCATCTCACTCGGCCTCTTCTCCCAGTGGTCTGGCAATGCTCTCGTCAGCTACTACGCTGGTATTATCTACGAAGGTGCCGGTATTACTAGCCAGACTAACAAGCTGGGTTTGGACGCGGGAAACAAGGTCCTCTCTCTGTTCGTCTCTATTTCATGCGCTTTGTTGGTCGACCGTGTTGGTAGACGTCCGCTTTTCATCACTGCGTAAGTCTGCACGTCCGCTTCATTCAGAATATCTACTCACCTCTATCAGCACCGCCGGTATGCTTCTCTTCCTGATTTGCGCCACTATCACTGGCCAGCAATACGCCCTGAAGGATAAGATTGCCGTTGGCTACATCAATATTGTCTTCGTTTGGCTGCACGGTGTCTCCTACTCTCTGGCATGGTCTGGTCTCCTGGTTGCCTACACCGTCGAGATTCTGCCCTACAAGCTCCGTGCCAAGGGTGTGTTCATCATGAACCTTTCTGTTCAAGTCGCCCTTACCATCAACAACTACGTAAATCCCATCCCCATCTCCGAGGGTGGCGGCTGGTACAAGCAGAACTGGAAACTGTTTGCCTGCTATGCCGGCTGGGTTCTTCTCGAACTGATCTGGGTCTACTACTTCTACGTCGAGACTCGGTACGTCGCTTTTCGCCCTCGCCACTTTGAGTCGAAGCTAACAATCTTTCTAGTGGCCCCACTCTTGAAGAAATTGCCCGTATCTTTGACGGCGACGATGCAGAAGTTGCTGACATTGATATCGATGGCAAAGGTCTGACCAACCGCAGCGACAGCATCAAGGAGGCTCATGTGCAAGTGGAGAAGGCATAAGTGTATCCGCCACTGTACGTCAGCTGCTTCACTGTATGCCTCCGTACCTCATCACTGTATGTTTTTATAGTGGGAATGCGGTACCAGGAGCGAGTTTGCAGGATGTACATCGATGTATGGAGAGGATGATAAGTGTTGTTCACGAAAGCGAGTAGTAGCAACGCAACCATTAATTACCCTGGGTTTCCATGTCAACATCAGCTCTGCGTTATATGCTTCTGAGAAGTTTGTACCTTCAGTGAAGCGTGTACATTGTCTTGATGATATAGTCACCAATGCCAGTAGCGATGACCGTAACAGGGTCAGCCTTGAAGCTAACAGCACAAAACGATACGATTCGATTGCAACGTTCTACGACAGGCAATCTTTGAACACCGAGAAGCCTATTGGCCACGCGTTGTTCTAGTGTGATACTCGATCCATTTTTATGCGCGAATGCTGTAATTCTGAATGCCACAAGATGCAACTCCGCTAAACCAACAAAATCTTGGTCAGTTGGCTCTATTGCTGCTCTGCATTGGAAGCTCTTCAAAAATACATGGAACATATTCTGCAATTATGTTCATTGCTACACCTATAGCTCTAATGCAATAGATTTACCTCTACTTAACGTCAAATGCGCTACCGTGCCGCGTTTCTAGGCCGACTCGAGCCACTATCTCGCTCGTTTATATTTGTCAGCCTATAGGCAATTATTCATACACTTGAGCTGAACAACCGCATCATTCCCTGGCCGTTTACTTGAACTTCTGAAATGTGCTTGCTCAACTCTCGAGCATTCTTGTGTTCCTCTGTGTGCCAAGGTGGCACAGTCGCTTGACGAGGCTCGATGCTCTGATCCCGGGATAATTTCACATCACATCGAACCACATCGTCAGGCGATCTTTTTCTGTGTTTTCTATGGGTCGCGCAAAATGCCCTGCTTATCTGCATCCTGGTGGCCGAGTACAGAGTGATTTAGTGCCATCAAAGGTCGCCACAGTGCCACCAAATAAATCTTCTTGCCGTTAGCATATGCGACGCGCTATTCGGCTGAGTCGCTTGTAGCTACGTTCTCGTATTCACAGTAGCAACAGCTCGATCTACGTAGACAAGTCCCACAATGAAAATTAGCGACCTCCTCAGCGTTGCGTGGGATGTAGGCACCACTAGTGCGAAGCTGATGGAGAACGATTTGCTCGCTGCTGAGGGCATGCTTGAACTTGTCTCTCACTTAGCCAAGAATGGTCTTCCAAGCCCAGGGATTTGCACTTTGAACGAGGCGTCGATCCGCAGGGAATGGTAAATTGTAGCCAAACCTGGAGAATCAACCGCCCTGACATCAATGCAGGGCAACACTGTCCGTTGGGGAGAGAGTAACATTCACCGACGCCGTCAATTGTCTCCAAAAGCTGCCTGCAAGGACCCAGCACCTGTTGCATCTGGTGCAAAGAGTCGTTACGATGATCTTGTCGTCACTCACGTCCAGCAGTCGCTCACCATACACCTCACTGCAAAATTCCTAGTACGGCACCGTTCATCTGGACCTTCGAACAGATGCTGAGAAATGAGTATGGCTACAAACGCACCTTTCTCATCGTAATTGGACCCACTACGCCAAGGACCCATCCTATCTACACCATGCGATGATTGATCGCGTCTGGTGGATCTGGCAGAACCTGGATCTCAAAAACCGCGCAAAAGCGCTTGCTGGCTCCCCAGGCGGCATGGGTGACTCTACCGCAAAGAACGCTACGCTGAGTGATGCGCTGGTTATGGGGCCGTATGTTGGGTACCGAAATGTGACGATCGGTGATGCTACGAGCACGATAGGAGGGCCTTTCTGTTGTGTCTACGCGTAAAGCCGCTGGACACTGCAGAGGTGTACTACGGTGAACAAGAGATCAGTGTTGACGCACGCTGTAGATGTACGAAGGTTATAGTCAACTTTTCAACGAAGGTTATAGTCAACTTTTCATCGGAGGCTATGGAGGCCTAGGCGAAGCTTGTGCAGTATCATGCCACGTGCTGAAAGGATAAATTTACCCGGCGGTTGTCAAGGGAGAATTCAGAACAAGATCGCCACGTGCCTGCTTACCCCGCACCCCCGACACCTGGAGAACACAACGGACTAGCTACGCGGCGAGTCATCCCGGTTAGTAGCATATTGCGGGACGAAGCGAAGTTGTAAGTACCTCAGCCTAAGCAGTCTGATCTGTGGTTTCCAGCAACTCACTACAACTACTTATCAACCGCGACAATGAATGTAGCCACGTCTTCCTACGTTGCTGCCTAGGAATGGAGCTCCCACTTTTCCAATACACGGTTCTGTCCAGAACAGACCGCATCCGCCTCGCCACGATTCTCCCTGATGAGCGAGGCGCAGACTTGAAGGTTAAGCTCGAGCATGCCGATTTGGATTCACATCCCAAATACGAGTGTTTGTCGTACGCTTGGGGCCCAATCGATCATGACCTGTGTATTACGCTCAATGGTTCCTCATTCCTGGTCAGCTCTACTCTGCACATTGCGCTTGAGCACCTTCGTCATGCGCGGCAAGAGCGCAAGATCTGGATCGACGCAATTAGTATAAACCAGGCAGATGTCGAAGAGCGAAGCAAGCAGGTTGCAATCATGAAGAGGATCTATCAGAATGCGACGCGCGTGATTGTGTGGCTTGGGCCAGCAACGGACTCGAGTGAGCAGGCCATGACATTTTTGAAAATGATGGCCACTGCTAGGAAAAGATCTGGTCTACGTGGTACAAGCTCTGAACTCGCAGTTGAGGAAGAGAAACTTTGTAGGCCATCTACTGAAGAAGAAGCAGAAACACCAAACAGGAACGCGAGTGCGAATGCACCTAATACCGCGATCGCTCATGACCAGAGTGTGGAAAGAGAAAAGGGCCCAACCGTCTCCACAAAGCTGATTAACTACTCTGTGGGACTACTGGTGCATCTCTTAGACCAAACTTTCTTCCGCCAGTACCACAAAGCACTTGCCACCGCGGTAGCTACGAAGAATGAATATGTCGTCACAGGCTTTCCTGTACTGGACAGTATCTTCTCCGACTCTCGCATAAGATACTTCGGGGAGGAATGGGAGTCGTACTGGCAGGCCTTGGATGAATTGCTCGCTCGCCCTTGGTGGGGCCGGACGTGGATCGTGCAAGAGGTATGGAGCGCATCAGAAGCATTGATGCAGTGCGGCGACCATAGCATCAAGTGGAAGACGTTTCTAAACGCTATGGATTACTCCGAAGCATGGGATGATATGGGAGATGCGGTCAAAGGGACGGAAAGGGGGCAGCACTGGGAAGCACTGCGAAGACGGTACACACTGGCGATTAATCTTGCCAAGGCAAGAGTGAATGGTAGAACTCTGGCGACACTGCTCGTCACCACCTGGGATCGCGCGTCTACAGATCCAAGGGATAAGGTATTTGCTATGCTGGGTTTGGTTGGCGAGGCTGAGGATGTCTCACTGAAACCTGATTACAGCAAGTCAACGCAGCAGGTGTACCGAGAAGTTGCACGAGAGATTATCGTCAAGCAGGGCCAGATGGATGTCTTACTTGCTGCGAGCGGTGTTGATGGCACTGAAGGCATCCCATCCTGGGTGCCTGACTAGCGATGCGAGGCCTCCGCGAACAAGCCAACCTTGCTTGTCAATCGGCACCTTATGATGAAGCTTTATTTTACGGGGTCCATGAGCAAAGTTGTGCTCAATGGACATGGATACCGTGCAGCCGGCGACTCTGAAGCCTTTGCTGTATTCAACGACGAATTGAGCGTGCTGACGGTATTGAGTCAGACACTAGATCAAGTTGCAGAGGTTTTCGAAGCAGATGTCGCTAAACTGCAAGACGATAAGTTCACAGAACGGGCTTTTGACTTTATCATTCGATCCAAGTTCGTGTCCACAAGGACACAGCGAAAGGAGTCCTATGCGAGGGATCACCCGGATAAGTCAAAAGTTGCCTCCACTCTACTCACAACACTCACCGGTGGGGGCAAAACCAAGGACGACAGATGGGCACCCACCATAAGGAATATCATGCGACAACGTCGGTTGTTTGTAACGCAAGGCGGGAGCCTAGGAATCGGCCCAAAAGCTACTCAGCCGGGTGATGTGGTCTTCATCATCTCCGGCTGCAACTTCCCCGTTGTTCTCCGACCTGGAGAAGACAAATTTGCTGTGGTTGGTGAAGCCTATAGTGAGTGCCTAGCAAGAAAATCTACCTCCGGTAATTTGCTGACGTGTCTTGACGTAGTACATGGACAAATGAGTGGTGAGAGCTTAGCTGTTCCATGGTAGACTTTGGGCACGCGATTGGGAAGAGATCTCTCTGATCTAAATCGAGACTGTCAACATGCGTGGTATCGCGCGAGTCTAGATATCATGCGTGTGGAAAAAATATAATACGTACGTACAACACTCACGGTCTTGTTATTGAAATTCAACTGACAGCATACTTGTCTAGCTGGAGAGCAGTACATGAATATCGGATCGAAGTCCACCTCTAGGATTGCTCACAAGCTACTGCAAGAATGCACTAATTGTAGCAACTTGGATGAGTAGCTTGCGTAGTCAATCGAGCTGCAGGCTGCTACATATTCCCTTCTAGGTGCTGTAAGACATTTATCAAATGAGTAGTTCAATATCTTTTCATCAGGAACGCCGGTTTAACAACTATTATAATCACGTCCCGTCCTCTTGCCGCCAACCATCATCCGCAGACGTTGCGGCTACCGTGGAAATCGCGAACAAGAACCTTGGTTCTCAGAATCACCCTACCTCAAAAAGAAAACAACATCTCACCGCCGTCACTACCCACACCATATCAATCTCCAACTATGCAACCCAGCCTCGAATACCACTGCATCGGAAAAGGCTTCTGCGGCAGCATCTGGACAACTCCAAACAGCTCCCACCTAGCCGTAAAGCGCGAAGACGGTGGACCCTCCCGCTCCATCACGAACGACCACACGATGCACCTCCGCACTCTCCATAGCCTGCTCCTGCACCCCCCTTCCCTCCCCCTCTCAATACCACACTGCCACGCGCTTCTCCAACCCACCGATCACTGGTGGGAAACGCACCTCCCCCGCTTCCCCTCGGGCTATTCAGCATGCAGAGTACTACTCACGGAGCGCATCCCCGCAATCCCACGCTCCATCAGCGACGCCGTCGTCGATCTATTCTGCGGTCCCAACACCCCACTCTCCGCCTTTGTAAAATCAAACCCAGACGACGACGCATGTCTGATCCGCCCCTACCTCGGCCGGCGCAGAAGCCAGCAGCGTCAAGACGGAACATCAACGTCGCGCTTCCACCGCTTCAGCCTGCGCAACGTCCCGCTGCACGTCGATCAGATGGAGAAATCGGGTCTGAATACCACCGCGTACGTGGAGGCCATGGCTGATGCGCTGGCGCTGATGCACTGGGGCGCGGGTGTCGATGCAAATGATGTTGAATTTGTACTCGCACCGCCGCGGAGCGGGCATCTGTCTGTTTTCCAATCGGGGTTCCTGGGAGTGCACTGTATGTGGATTCTGGACTTTGATTGTTATCGGGTGCTTGATGTGGGGGAGGTTGGGTTAGAGCAGGCGTGTGCGGCGTTTTGGAGGAATGATCCGTACTATCCTCGTCCAGGGAGTGGGGTGGCTGCTGATGAGGAGCTGTGGGGGTCTTTCAGGCGGAGGTTTCTGATGGCTAGTTGGGGGATCTTAGGGCAGGGAGTGGGAGTGAAGTGGGGGCTTGTTGAGATGTTGGTGGATATGGTTGAGGAGGAGGGGCGTCGACGGAAGGAGAGGCGTGAGAGGATCGAGTTGGGCGAACCTGGTGCCTGAAGTATTTCGATGAAGATGCCACGACTGGTACATCCTCCGTTTGTGAATCATTGAATCTTACAACAGCATGCGTTCGATGTGAATGCCTTATCAGTCATGACTGGTATGCATTGTCTTTCTCCAATAGGCTCCATCAATCTATAGATGATCTCCTAGATGTGTGCAACTGCTGTTGGCACTCCAAACAAACAAATCAGCTTTTTCGAGCCTGGAAGATCTCAATTGAAACCTATCAAGCCCTGTCCGTTATCAATTCATCAGTGTACCGCCGAATCAACACGACTCAGCCCACCAACTTCGACCAATATCTTAACATGACTGTCCTTGTCGTTGATAAGCGCCTTGATCCCCCCTTCAACCAGGTCTTCCATCTGGATCTTACTTGTGATCATCTTGCTCGGCTTGAGGCTCCCTGTCCAGTGTCAGTCCAGATCTCAACCCTGGCGTTCAAAATAACACGCACCATTTGCCAACTGCTCAACCACAGCCTCAAAATCCCTCCGTTGGTACCCGAGAACCGCCGTGTATTTCGCCTCTCTAAACACCAACATATTCGGATTGAATGGCACGGGTTTCTCCCAAATAGCGACATTTACCACAGTGCCCCTCGCTCTAACGGCCGTACACGCCGTCTCGATACTAGCCGGTACCCCTGCGCAGTCGAATACGACATCTGGCCCATCAGCGCCGCTGAGCTCTCTGCTGACCTTGACAGTGTCGTACGTCTTAGGATCGAGAACGTGATGTGCGCCAAATTCCCGCGCGAACCGCTGTCTGCTCGAACTCACCTCACTCACGATGATCTTCCTGACGCGCTTTGCTTTCAGACACTGCACGACGGCGAGCCCGATCGGTCCACCGCCGAGAACCAGCGCCACGGACTCTGGCGTAATGGGGGCGGCAGACACAGCGTGCCAGCCCACACTGAGTGGTTCGACGAGCGCGCCAACATCAAGCGGTATCGATTCGGGGAGCAAGATGACTGCTTTCTCAGGCACAACAACGCTCTCGCTCAATCCTCCTCCGCCGCCCGAGAGCCCGATGAAGCCGCCGTTGTAGCAGACGTTCTCTGCGTCCGCAAGACAGGCGTGGCAGTTTCCGCATGAAATGGTGGGCTGCACGACACACCGCTAGCCTACGGTGAAGTTGGCAACATTTGCGCCGAGTTCGGTGATGGTGCCGGAGAACTCGTGACCCAGTGTTATGGGGATGGTGTCGTGAGTGCACGGATGAGGCGTAGTGGGCGCGAAGGTTGGGCCGCCGAGGTATTCATGTAAGTCGGTGCCGCAGATGCCTACGTACGCCGGTGCGACCTGCGCTGTATCAGTTTCTCTGGTTTTGTTGTGAATTCGGGGGGAGCTCACTCGGACTTGTCCCGCGCCGCACTTGGCTTCAGCCACATCATCCTCAATCCTGATATCCTCCTTTCCATGGTATCTCGCTGCGCGCATGTTTCTATCTCCACTGTACTTGCCGCTCTTGAGTGACTATCGTGGTCGCGATTGAGCGTGATTATGCTGTTCACAAACGCGCATTCAATGATAGCAGACATCCGGACACGGCTTCTTTGAACAATTCAAACAACCCCTCTTGTGAGCCCGGTCCGAAGGCAATAGACCCACAGCAAGTCGGCTATCAATAGTGAGGGTAGTCGAAAAGGTAGATCATTATTTGCAGCAAGTGCAGGGCGGTGCGCATCTTAAGCCATCGAGGACGCGTCACTGTGTCAGCCCAAGCATCAGCCTACCGTGTCGGCACGCGTTCTTCCTTGCATAGTGACATGATGAAGTAGGATCTGGGTTGGCAGGTCCGTAAGACCGGGCTTGTAGTGCACAAGCTAAGCTTTGCGGGGGAGGGGCAGATGGGTCCAATCGGGGGTGTGGAACCGGGTTGCAGGGCCTTGCTCCGGGAGGTCGCAGAGGCTGGAATGTTGAGCACAAATGATGAAACCGCGCCTGTTTCTATAGTGACGAGATACTTTATTTGTTGTCATGAAGGAGTCGAGGCAGATTAATCTATGACAATAGAGATCACACGAGCAGACTACCTCCCCGGTTCTTCCTCCCACCTTTTGTTCCTACAACCTATACTCTGTTCTATCCAAGCCAACATACCTCTTCTGATACTTGCAATACTCGAACACAGTATGAGTAACGTAAAATCAGGCATGTGCAAACCAAACAGAAACGGTAGCTTCACACAGTGCCACCTCAGGCCAAGAGATCAGCTGCGCCCCAACGAGTGCACAGCTGGAAAGGTCCAGCCATAACAAGTAGCCCAGCTTTCCCTCCGCCTCTGCTAGAAATCCATCTACACGCACAGGCCGTCGCGATTCAAAAAGAGATTCAACTCACGGCAGCAGAGCACAGCCTCTCATTCCAGCACACGGCGCTTGACCACACCAAAGCCTTGATACGCCTGATCCAGATAATCCAGCCTTATCAGCTCACCACCTCTCCACCGCCGAGTCCGCACAGCACCCCAGTCTGCAAGCTGCAGGTGTGGCGTCTCGGCTTCGACACTGTGATACAGATACCGTGGCGTGAGATGCAGGGAGGTTTCTTACACTACCTTCCTGCGGATGCATGAGGCGAGTTTGGCGCGTGATGATGCTGATGCTGGGCGTTATCGGCTGAGCGCCAGTGGCAGTGGAAGGGTGGGTATGGGAGGGAATGTGTTGTTTAGTGTGTGGGAAGATGGAGTGGTTTGGGACGTGCTATGCGTCTGTGATCAGGTGAATAGGTCATAGATGGAGCTATGAGTGATTTTAGAAGAAGACGGTGGATACTTTTATCATCTCTCAAGAGTTTGAAAATAGCTGAAGAAGATTGGCTACTACCTACTTTACATAGCCGTTTCCCTTTTGTACAACAAGAATCGATTCTAATATGTTGTATTTAACCGTGCTTGGTAGTTGATGCGTATTTCGATTGCGCAGCGAAAGGATCATACCATTACCTACAAGTATAAATCTAGCCCATCCATTTGTAAAGGCACACCAGAACCAAACCTGTATCCTCTTACTTCATCTTGTTTCGTTTTCGGCACACAGAAGAGGACATGTCGTTATATTCGAAGAAATACTGGTTCTAATTTGCAAGGTATTGCTTCTTCGCTACGGTGAAATAAGTACTCACCACACAGCAGCCTACCAACCGCCCAGCAAAAACGCCTAACAATGCACCTCCAAACGCCCTCCTATGCACTCAGCCCTCCCGTCATCCAATCCGCCCTACCCCAGCATCTCCGCCCAATCAGGCGTAACAACAAACTTGCCCTTGACCCTTCCAAAAGACACCGCCTCACCCGCATCCTCAGGAACAACGCGGTCCTTCTCAGCAACAACATGAATGCTAACCACCTCCTGCAGGAAACTGGCCTTGTTGCCCGGCGAGAGCTCGTAGCTCGTGCCGCCCCAGTCCAGCGTCGTGCGCCCGGACTGCCGCACACGCAACTTGCCTACCATGCCGCTTGCGAAGCGGGGGCCTTGGGCGGGGCGGGCGGCGGGGTCGGAGAAGTTCTCTTCGAGTTTGATTTTGGGGGTTTCTTTCTTGAGAGGAGCTGCGGACGCGGAGGGGTCGGAGGGGTCGAGGGCGGCTTCTTTTTTGACGCCTGGCTCGAGGAGCTCGGGCATCAGCGGGGGGATCTGGAAGAGGTAGACGTTGTTGTCGCGGACGGAGGGCTTAGGGGCAGGGGCTGCGCCGTCGGCCATGGCTGTGTCGCCGGAGGGATCTACAGCGGGTATCTCGTCGGGCCCAAGTTCGGCGCGGATGTGCTTGCGGTTCTCGAGGTAGCGTGCCCACTCCGCGCGATCTTCATCAGTTTGGAGGACGGGCTCTGCTATGCTCTTGGAACGGCCCTTGGCTTTTCGTTCTATGGTAGGTGATAGAGGCTCCTCTTTCTGGGGCGGTTCGGTCTGGTCGGCGTCCATGCCTACTTGCTCAGCATCGAGCATCTGCTCGTCGTCACTGGCCTGTTCGGTCTTGACCTGGACGTCGGAGTCGTCGGTATCCTGCCATACGCCTTTGAATGGCTTGCGCGAGCCAGTGATTTCAACATCGCTCGCCTTGCCCTTTCCCTTGCGAGACGTCTGGCCCGACCGCTCCCCTGCAGACTTGCGGCCAGCTGTTCCGGTTGCCTCTGCTGTGTCTTTGGGCGCGGTCTCGGCGCTGGCGTCAGTGTTGAGTGCGAGCGCCTTCTCTTGGTGTTCTTTTCGTGTGATTCGGATAGGGAGCGCTGATCGCGAGGGACGTTCGTTGGCGTCTGCGCCGTCTTCGTCGTCCGATATCTCGATGAGGTCGATGTCTCTGCGAGGAAACTCCTGGTCTTCCTCATCCTCGGAGGACTCCACGATACCGCCGTCTTCTCTCTTGATTGATGAGCTGCCTCCGCCGCCACCACCACCACCACCACCACCACTATAGCCGCCTGATCTGCCTGGACCGCCGTCGTCGCCTTCGTTCTTGACGCGGACTGCGCGTGATCCCGAGCCAGCACCAAAACCTGAGAAGCTACGGTGGTTCGTTTTCCTGTCTGTCACATGTGTCAGCGACGTCGAGCTCATGGTCGAATCCTTGCCTACCTTCTTTCGAGCTACCGAGGGAGAAAGGTCCGCTCATAGCACTGCTGTAGCCACCACGCCCCCTTGTAGCTCTGCTGGCTTCTTTTGCTGCCTCTCTTTCTTTCTTCCTGGCCTGGAATGCATCCTCCTTTTCTCGTTCTCTGTTTCTGATCTTCTCACGTTCCAGTGCTTCCTTCTCGAGAGCGGCGCGCTCCTCCTTGCTTCGGCGACCAGTGAAGGTGGGTTTGACTGGGCCTTTTTTGCCTCCGCGCGTGCTGCCTCGCTTGACCGAGGGCGACGCAGACCGTGAAGACGGCTCTGCGCTTCTCAGTCCACCCAGGCGCTGTACGGGAGGGCGCGTCGAGGCCTCGGCGCCATCCTGTGGTGTTGCAGTCGCAGACGTGTCGTCGTTGGTCGAAGAGTCAAGTTCCGCAGGTGACGGCGGCTTCACGTCTGCGTCGCCCTCTTCCTTTGGTACCACAGTGGGTGCAGGCTCACTGGCAGCGGGGCCATCAAACGTCTGTGGGGTCGTCGTAGATTCGGTGCCTTCACTGGCGCTGTCTGTGGGCCGGCCTGCAGCAGCGCCTCCCCTTGCGCCTGCGCGCGCACGCGTGCTTCCTCTTCCTCGCGGTTTTGGTGGCATTGGTGAGTGATGCGCTGTGGTCGCAGGGACTCGGTGACACTTCGCAAAACTATTTTGGTTTCTTATCGATAGCCACGATCGAGCTCCAACGCGACGTCACATGAGGGGTGTCGTTGGAGACCGTGCTACCAACACAACAGAACAACGTCCGTAGCTGCACCTCATTTTGATTCGTTCGCCATCTACCTGAGGAGCACTGTGCTCTGCTCTCCACCGTCCAAGTCCAACAATTACAATGTCTTTCGAGCCACAAGCTAGTCTTGATCAAGAAGCAGTAATAACAAAGATGGTATGCCGGCAAGTAAACGTCATGCTCCTCCCATGCTCGCTAGAAATGTTGGAAATAGTCTGCTCCCGGAACGCCAGCCGTGAAAACATCTTGCATGAGCATGCTCTGCCGAGCAGCATCCAACATGATCGCATTAGCAAAAACAAACGATAAGGTTAAAGAGAGGCAAGGATATAATCGATGAAAGTTCAGCAAGAAGCCGGCGTGTTCATCCCTCGACGAGCGTCTTGGGATTGTTGCCTAACAGCTCGAGACATCGGCGGGCTAGTGTGACGACTTCACCTTCGCCGTCCTCGTTGTCTTCGTCGTCGGATTCGATGTTGCGATCGGCGATCTCAGTAACCATGTGGATGATCTCGTCTGACTTGGCGATGCGCTCCGATAGTCGGGCATCCTCAGACTCGAGAAGCTGCAACAGCGTCCAGATGGCGATGTGCTGGAATGTGGGGTCGCCGCTAGCGAGGAAGCGGCGAAGGTAGCCGTGAATGCCGCCGGCGGGCTCCGTCCAGTTTTGGATGAAGATGGTGTAGTCACCCACTGCATTTGTTAGCTTGAGTCGTAACACACAACTGAAAAGTCTTACCCTTCGAGGACAGGTTGCCGAGTGCAGCGGCACTGTTGCCCTGGACTTCGATGCTATCGGATTCCGTGAGGGGGATGAGGACATCGAATACACCGAGATTGAGCAGGTGGGGCTTCAGCTCTTCACTTAGGGCCAGGACAGCAATCGCCGCAGTCATCTCAGACTGAACGGGTAGTCGTACGTTCAGGACCAACTGCTTGCACTTCTGTACGGCACCAGCTTCCAAAACCAGCTGCTTGTTCTTGTCCGAGCTTGCGGCCAGGTTACGCAGGGTCGAGATGGCGTGACACTGGATCTCGTCGTTTTCCGTGGAGCCCAGAAGGTCTACCAGAGGACGGAGGAAGCCGGCTTCGATGATGGGCGACTCGTTTGCGGGATGGATGGAAATGTTTCGTATGCATGCAACGGCGGAGAGGATAAGTGGGAGGTAGGATGATTGCAGGAGGCGGAGGAGAGAGGGCAGGCCACGGGCGCGTACAATGTCGAGCTGGTAGCGTTCGTCCGAGGCCAGGTTGCGCAGGGCAAGAGCAGCTTGACACTGCACCTTGGGCGAAGACGACTCCATCAAGTGCACGAGCGACTGGACCAGTCGGCCTTCAGTCTGGGCGAGCTTGGCGCGGTTGCTGGCATCGACGGCGATGTTGCTGAGAGCAGTTGTGCAGTAGTACTGGACGTCGACGTCGGTGGAGGAGAGGAGCTGGACAAGGACGGGGATTGCACCAGCGTTGACGAGCTGCTGGCGGTTGTCGTCTATAGAGAGTTAGCATGTGCTCCACCTCTGCGCACACAAGGTACGGCAGACGAACCAGAGTGTGTCATGTTGAGCAGGGCGCCGGTGGCATTTCTCTGCACGCGCATGTCGCGGGACTTGGCCAGACGGGTGAGGGGCTGCAGGGCGCCGGAGCGTGCAATCTTGGCCTTGTTGTCCTCGTGCGTGGCCAGGTTGGTGATGCAGCCGACGGCATTGCACTGGACCTCGACGTTGGGCGAGTTCATCTGCTTGATGAGGGGCGCGAGGCCGCCGAGGGCGACAATGGCGACCTTGTTTTCGGCTGCGGGGCGTGATGTTAGTGGATGGCTGCTGGCGTAGTGAGCTGTGACGTACTGTTCACCGCCAGGTTGCCCAGAGCGGCGCTGGCAGCACGCTGGACCTCGAGGTCTGGGTTCTGCAGCAGGAAGAGGATGGGCTCCAGCGTGTCGCGGTCGACTTCGCGGACATCTGCAAGGCATCGCGGTCAGCTGTGTCTGGTGGAGTGCGAAGCGCAGGGGCGCAGTAGGTACCTCGCTCTGTGATTTCAGCAAAGGTCAAGCTGGCGGAGCGCTGCAAATCGATGTTGTCTGAATATACGAGGGTACTTAATGCGCGCAGGGGCTCGCCCGAGAAGAAGTCGGTCTCGGCGCGCTGGACGGACGACGTCAGTAGGGTTCGGTGCGGTGCGGTACGTGGGGTACCGTGTGGGTGGAGGCGGAACGTACATTTTCGAGGAAGCCCAGCAGGTCGGCGACGGCTTCACGCTCGCTGTCGGCCAGCACAGGGTCGTAGAGGCTGTCCTTGGAGCGACCTGGGCAGCGGCGCGTTAGTCATCATGGGCGAAAGAGGGGACGCGCGGGGAGGGAGATGCATACCACCGCAGCAGGCACCGCAGACCTTGGAGAAGAATTGAGAGACGCCCATGGCAGTCTGCTGTGACAGCGCAGAGGCCTGCCCGGGGGGTCAGAGGGTGGAGAGGGGCGGCGATGGGCAGCGACGGGGGATCGCAGGCGGGGACAAGAGGCGCGAGGACGGACGGCGGGCGGGCAGGTCGAGAGGCGCGCTGCGACGAGCAATGGCTTCTCTGCGACGATGATGGAGGCGATGGTGGTGGTGGTGAGGGCCCGTGTGGGTTGTTGCCCGTGCTGCGAGCTGCGTGCTGCGTGCTGAGCTACGTGCTGTGCTGTGCTGTGCTGGGCTGGGCTGGGCTGGGCGGCCGGGGCTGGCAGCGGCTAAGGCGCGCTGGGAAAGCTCGTCCGATGCGTCAGGCCTTGCACTTGGACCGTCGACCATCGACCATCTGGAAAAAAAAGTGGGTGCGCCGGGGCCCTTTGACGGTTCAGCGACCGAGCAGGTAGACTACCGACATGTAGGTAGACTACTGTGTGGGTAGTGACGACGACAGCCGACTGTATAGGTAATGATTGATGTATCGTGAGTACACATGAAGAGCAAACGCTGTCACCACGGTTATGTATTGCACTCCAGGGCCAGGGAGCTGTCCTCGTGCACACCGTCAGGGTCTCAGGCATGGACGCTGGCTGCCTCCACAAACACTGCACAGGCACACTCGCGCCACCCGGGCAACACATCATGCGCGCTCAATTCGGTTTCTCATGTTTGCTCTCCATGATTGTTGCCGTCTGTTTTGTTTCATCGCCGCTCGCTCGTCCCGCAGATAGTGCGTGACAGCGCCCTGCATGAACTGCCCGTCTGGCTAGCTGCTCTAGCACGTCTACCGCTATCTACCGTAGCAGACTAGAGCGACTAGCATCCACAGACGACCCCACGCACCAGCTCGCCGCTTACATAGCTCCCTCAGCACTTTGTATCACCCTCCGCCTCATCATACCCAGTACCGGGGCGCGCCAAGAGGGGAGGCAGCAGAGGGTACCAGACCCAGCGTATCGTTGTTGCTGGCTGCTGGCGGCTACAGCTCGCCTTGGCTCGCCCGCAGTCACCATGACTCCCTCCATTATTCCCACCAGGGCCGTCGGCGCCCTCGTCGTACGTCAATGCGCCGACCAGCCTCCAGGCGGCCTCTGCGCTGCGCCCACTCACGATACGCAGACGCAGATGCTTACCCCAGGCGCTCCCCCCATTTGCCAGTGCTTTGGGCGATCGTACGTGACGCTATGCTGTCCGCCAACCTTAACTCCTCTCCGGCGCACGCCGAGGCAAGCTGGGCGTGGGATGCTGGTAGAGTGTGCTGCTGCTGGTGCTGGACTTAAAGACGGCCCCGCCCTAATGAATGACATTATATCCACAAACAACTGCTCACACGCTCAATTACCACCTCACAACCCACACGTGCAATTCAGCGCGCTTCAATCCACTCCACTCCGCCGCAAATCGCCGCAGCGCAGAATCATTCCACTGCATTGAGCTGTCTGAGGTCTCCGTCTTGCGCAACTCCCCAGTCACGCTAGCCTGGAACAAGGACACAATTTAATTGACAATCCCTTCACCTGGCCTTCCGTGTTCTCCCGTCTCTGTCCCTCAGCGCGACCCCACGGCCTGCCAATATTAATACACAGGCCGTCGCAGTTGCTTTTCGAGGTTTGCATCCACCACAGTGAACCGATTTAAATGGCCGCCCCGCCATCCTCACACTTTTTCCAGAAGCTCAAGCTCGATACCTCGGCGCCCCACAAGCGGGTTGCATCGACCTTTGCCTCGATCCCGCGCCCTGATGCTGCCTACGCCAACAGTAGCCATGCTCAGTCGCAGGACGAACTCGACCATGTCGAAGGCCACAAGATCACCGACGGGCCCTTCAAGACGCGCCACGCCAACGGCTCTCACGGCCACATAGCCACCTACGATGGCGGCGTCGGCGTGGGCATGGGCGCCTCTCTGGGGCGCACCGTCAGCAATGAAGCCGCCATGGAGGAGCTCTTCAGGCGGCGCAAGACTTCCATCAGCTTCGACAGCGAGGTCCGCCTCGACTCGGGCGACCGCGTTGGCCTCGAGGTCCCTGTACCCAAGCCTGTCCAGCGCCATGCACCCTCGTACACGCCCGAAGAAGGCAGCTACTCGGACAGTGAATACCTCGAGATGCCCTTCAACCACCGCAGGGCTCTCTCGCGACAGACCAGCAGCACCCAGGGACGCTATCCGCTGCTGCAATCCACCGTGGACGAAATGGCAAACGACCCAGAGTACAACGACCAAGTCGCCTCTCTCACCTCTGAAGCCACCGCCTCGCCACTGGAAGAAGCGCGCACCCCCATCGAGACATCGAACGAGTACATGCTCTCGCCCCTGCCTGTCACGAGCTCACCAATGGAGTTCCCCCTCTTCTCGCCCATGCGCAGTGGGCCGACCAGAAACAGGAGCTTTCGAACCGAGATCAGCGAGGACGGCAGCTTGAGGCGGACGAGCCGGCGGTCATCGAATCGCTCTGGGCGCTCGTTGTCGTCCATGTCACCTGCCGCCTCTTTCCTTGCCCGCTACAAGGTCTCAGATGCGCCGTTGAAAGAGCCTCAGCCAGACGACGAAGGACAAGGTCTTGGCTACGATAACGAGTACATCATTGGGAAGCAGATTGGCTATGGCGGCTTCAGCATAGTCAAGGAAGTGACAAGCATGGAGAACGGCAAGCCGGTGATTGATGCGGTCAAGATTGTACGCAAGCAGCAGAACAACAAATCTGAATTCGAGAACGAGGCGCTCCAGAGCCAATTCGACCACGAGGTAGAGATGTGGCGGTTCCTAAAACACCCGTACATCCTTCCTTTGATCAAGGTTTACACCACTGACTATGCCACTTTCTGCATCACAAAATTAATCAAGGGCGGTACGCTGTTTGATCTGATACGCGATATGCGCCGCAAACAAAAGGTCGGCCTCCCAAAGCACCTGGTCAAGCGCTATGCGTACCAATTGGCGTCGGCGATGCGCTACTTGCACAACGATGTTCACGTAGTCCACCGCGACATCAAGCTTGAAAACTGCCTCCTCGACATGACCGTGCCCAAAGCCGATACCGAAGGTGGCCATCTACTTCTGTGCGACTTTGGCATGGCAGATTTCGTCGTTCGAGACGACCGCGAAGGCCCGGACCCACATTTCACGCGAGACAACCAGAACATTGGCCCCGCCGACGCGAGCACCTCTGTGCAGGGCAGTCTGCAATACGCAGCACCCGAGTTGTTCGATGCTTGCCAAGCCGTCATGTTTTCCCCCGCCGCAGACATCTGGGCTTACGGCATTGTAATATATGCGCTGCTCACCGCCACCTTACCCTTCAACGAAGGCCTCGACTCGAAAACGACCATGAAGATCCTAAAGGGCGAATGGAACCAGGAGCTCGTTCGAACTGCAGAGGCTTTGCAGGATGGCGACGCAGAAGACGCCTTGGCGCTACTGAAGGGCTGCCTCGAGATGGATGTTGAGCAACGCTGGACCGTCTCCGACATCCTCGAGAGCGAGTTTCTCCGCGACTGCGCCACACAGCACGAAGGTGTATACCGCTCCTGGGCGCCCGAAGAATAAACCCCTACCTTTCTTATAACGATATTCGACGATCGGATAGACGATTTTCCTGGATACGATACCCCTCTCACTATTTCAGCTTCCAACCACCATTGCTTTTCTCCAGTGTATTCCCCTATTTGCGATCGCGTTAGCTTTTCCTGTGGATACCCTGCTTCTCCCCGTTGGGCGGTAATGGCATTATCGGCGTTTGACTCGGCTGGGTATACTCGAATCTTTGCGTCTGCGCTGGAGTATGACGAACGAACGGCAGCCAAAAGTTCTCAAAAGCTGCTCCTATTACCAGAATACGAATTCACTACTCACGATCATGATCACGATGATGATGACATCCTCTCTCTCTTTCTCAGTCTATTAGTCGTTTGCGTGTCTTGTGCATCTACACTCCCCCATTGCAGACATCTTAATCGCTAGGCTACAGGGCCTGCGTCTTCCCCGCAGCCTACCACAGCGTTCATGGCCTACATCCTGCCTGCATCTTCACAGCGTCCGCCACGCTTCGCAATCCCAGACGCAGCCAGTGCCCCACAATCGAGCAGATCTCTCTCACGAATCAGATAGATTTTAGACCGTACCAGCCAAGTATACTCCGGTTATGACTGCCAAAGACGCCGATAGACTCCGGTTCTGCTTGTTGTAAACGCGGTGCTTGTACGACAGGGTTGCACGCCGCTGTTTATGGTGGGCGAGGTGTGGAGTGTTTTACCACGGTACACGGATCCTTAAGCACTGTGCTAATCTGAGTCTGCGAATACTCGCAACTTGGAATGCTTTATTGAAGGCACGAAGGTCCCTCGCAGCAGATGTACCAGGCTAAGCTAGGTTGTATGAGCGCGTTATATCGAACACGGCTGCATCAAAAGGCCCGACGGCGGCCATTATATAGGTGTTGTGCGGGTATTTCTGTTTGGGGTGCGGTTGCGCTTCTGCATTTTCGTAGTGTCTACTGCGGAGAGAGATCCTTGGTTCTGAGGCGCCTGATCGTTGCTTAGATTTGCTTTGGGTAGGCAGGCGGACCTGGTACAAACTGCTAGCACGCTTGAGAGAGTGACGATACCGCACCTCCTGGGAGCCGGATAGTGGGTTTGTGGGGCGAGCTCTCTCTGTTGGTGGATATGGTGTATTACTTCAAGCATAATCACTTCATCGATCTAAACAGAAATTTCAGGTGCGTTGCTAACGTGCTCTGGTTATTTTCTAGAGAGCAAATACTGCCCTCAGTGTAAGCCCATTCCGCGCTAGAGCTAGAGCACCTTTTACTAGAAGTCCCACCGTCTATATAACGAGGTAGTGCTGGAACTAAATGTTTATTCATCTGTCTACTAATTCAAACATCAGCATCCCGGCAACTGTCATGTTGCTGGCTACAAGCTCATTTTCTGCATATCGAACGACTTCGAACACTGTCCCTGAACATCCACCATCGCCTCTACCCCCTATCCTCCACTTCAACATCTACTACTTCTTCCCCTCCTCCTCCAAAATGCGATCAGCATCGCTCTTCGCCTTCGCCTTGCCCTTCTTCTTCCCACCTTTCCCCTTCGAATCAGCATCCCCCTCCAGCTCCCCCAGCGCCAAATCCGCATCAACATTCGCCTCGTACTCGACATCCTCCACCCACTGCTCGAACAGGAACACGCGCCACGCTGCGTACCCCACGCCGCCCAGCACCACTGCGGAGGTGAGCAGGGTCCTGAGGATGTTGAAGAGGGAGATGTGCGCTATGTGTTTTAGGAAGGGGGTTATCAGGGCTTTTCTTTCCTCCTGAATGGACGTCTCACGTTAGCATCAGCTACGCTACATCCACACACCCTATCCTGCCTCTAAGAGATTATCGATACGCACCTCGAGATCCGGATTCACGCAGTATATCAACACAACGAGCGTGAACAGTATCAGCGCCAGGAACACGACGGTCAGGACCTGAATGATGGCCAGGATGATGGAGATGTTTTTTGTCGTGCGCAGGACTTTGAAACCGGCTGCCACGAGCGGCGTTACTTGCTCGAACGCGGCGTTGATCTCGCGCGAGTAGGGGATCCCCATTGTGGTGGTGGGGAGTGGTGGGTTGGCCCGGAGGGGTTAGCGGTGCTGTGCTGTGGGTCGGACTCTGGGGGGGAGCGCTAGACTGGTGGATGCGGAAGTGATTAATGGTTTGGCATCGAGGCGGTATTAGACATTACAAAAGTTTGAGGAGCGGGGAAACGCGAAACACATAATGCATGTCCGGGTGACTTTGTAGGTGCTGCAGTGTCGGCTGGGTTGGCCCGCTGACGTCATACTTGCCGTTGGAGGGACAGGGGTGAAGGGTTGTGGCTGGCGGTCTAGAGTTTGAATGGCTGTATGTTTCTCCACGTTGCCGTTGAATACTGCACGCCCATGGGGTAACTTCACGGACACTATCACATCCTCACATGTAGGTTCATCTCTCAGAGGTCTTATCTCAAGATCTATTTATGAAAGGATATAACCAACGTTCAACTTTCCACGGTTGTCGAGCGTTCAGTGCAAAGCATCGAGGCGCAAAGGATTGATAGAAGCAAGCGATTCCATTTTCTATGTACAGGAAAAGTACCAAATTATCTCGTGGTCGAACCACCTTCACTTCAGATTATGATCCCAGACAGTTATAAAAGACAGTCTTTCGGAGACCGCTTAGCAGCCCTGGCGCTCAAGAGCACGGATGACATCGATGCAAGCAGCGCCAGTGTAGAGGTTGTCGGCCTGGCCCTCAGGGCAGGAGCAGGAAGGGTCGAGAACACCGGGGGTACCGGAGTGGTCGACGGCCTGGGAGTCGTTGCAGACGTTGGCGCAGCGACCCTTCTGGTACTCGCAGGAGATGGCACCGCCAACACAGATACGCTTTCCGTTGGGACCGGACTTTTGGGCGGCAACGCCCAGAGCGAGGAGCGCAACGGAGATGAGGGTGGTGAGCTGCATAGTAGCGTTGGTTGGTTGTTCGTTCTTGGTGGGAAGAGTTGTAAAGCTGCTGTACACGCGGATTAGCATTCGTCTTTCGGGGTTTGAATTGCAAGTTCGCACGGTTTGATGTCGAAGCGACTGAGTATGGAACTGAGGAGTTGACTGATTGACTGAGTGATTGAATGAGCTGGAGAAGAGATTATCAGGGAGCAGCTCAGTATATTTATATCCTCTTGTCTAGTATAGCTCGTGTTGCTATCTTGAAGCTAGAGTTCAGACAATGTTCCTGAGGACCGGATCTTGGTGTAGACCGAAGCACTGACTGCAGACAGTTGTATCAAAGGCCCGAATCTCGGTGCTAAGTAAATCGCAGCCTCGAGGTGGTTTTGCAGCCGTTTGCTCTACATTGGGACCATGTACGACAGTTCAAGCTAGGCTGGACGTTGGAGTAAGCCTGTGCTCTCGGCACTCTTGCCGTTGCCAGAGCACGTGGCATTGGTACCTAGGTATGGTACCCTGTCAAGTAAGCTAGGGTGTCTACACGCCGAGTCGGCTTCTCACTAGCGAGTCAGTGTTAGGACCGTGAGACTGAACTAGAGGCTCATGGTTAATGCTCGTGACGACTTAGCTTTCTGACGAGCAAGCGAAATTTACAATGTGGAAATCGGTGAGATTCGATGTCTACGGTCTGACAGCAGTCAAACAAAAGCGGAAGGTTGAACATGAAGATCAGCATCCTCCAGTCTCAGCTTGCAGTGCATCGTATCTACTCCATTGTAACGGCAATATCTCGGTAGGTAAACTCAAGTGAAGCTCGGCTACACATCAAATTGCTCTCGTCTCCACACTGGCGATCGAAGCGATTGAGGTTTCGCCCGATTAGACATGGAAGAAACCACGTGCAACAACACGTGCTAAAGTTAAGATTACAATTGGGCAAACCAGGGAGTGTAGAATGAAGGAGACGAGCACCTAAATGTCGGATGTAGCGTTCTCTAAGATACAGCGTGCAAGTTTTCGACTTGTATCCAGTGGTGGGCCTTTGCAGTTTGGTTGCTGGATTTGCATTTGGACTAAGGGCTTTTGACGTTGTTCTCTAGAAGCAGAGATGAAAGGTGGATGTTTGAGTCTTTCGGTAGGAAAGTACATAAAGGAGTGTCTCCGGAAGAGCGGTGAGTGTTCATGATAACTATCGTTGGTACTGACTCATTTTGCCTCAAGGACTGTGTTTGCAACCAACAGACGGAGATGAGCTCTAACGATACACACACACTTTTTGCATAGTTTGTCACCTTGACCATACACGGAAAGTTCTTGATTCTGGATATAGAAACAATTGATACTCCTGCGCCGGGTTCCATGCTGTATCACAAAATATTTGCACCGACGTGTTGATCCCATCTGCACTCGGTGGTCTCCGCACATTAGAACCACAACATTCATATGTTTGTGGGTTGTCGAGGTAGACCCAGGTTGACCTAGTGCGGTAGAATGCCCCGTAGTTGATGTTTGATCCTAGATATTGACAAGAGGCAGGTTTCGAGGCGGTGAATAGGGCACTGATATGACCTAGCAACTACCTCATTGAGTTCGACAAGCATTCCCACGAGATATTGTGTACTTTCCGTTTTCTTGGACAGCGCGAGTTGACGAACGAAATACCCAGATTCAGACTGACGATCTGCAACGAACTTGATCATTCATCTTTTGGCAAATCTGTCTGCTAAGACGCCAACAGTCAGCTCTTGATGTGTGAAGAAAGAACATATACGCCAGTTTTGTCTTGGTACTGGTACTTCTTCTAACATCTTCGGGTCTGTTCATGCTTAACAAGCAACACCCAGCTTTGCACGTATACAAGTCATGACGGTTTGATTCGTTCAGTCCATTGCTGTGCGTCAGCTTACAAGTGTCACTGCCTCTTCCGCTTCAACTACCTTCTAGCAATTAGGGCCATTCGTGCAGCAAACTCATTTTGATGTCTATGCTCTCAATCTGCAACGGGTCACTGGCAATTGATTGCTCTAAACGATTCGTTGACTTCAGCCTCTTCGGACCGTTTCGATTTACAAGAACTTGAACTGGAACAGGCCCACAAACGGTCATCTCTAACGCTCGAATGGGGTTAATGAAGGGGCTCGTATTCGTTGAGCCAATTCGCGATTTCTCGAGACTGACCATCAAAAGGCCCCCACACCTTGATATACAAACTGCGCGCGATCAAGAATTTTTCTGTTCGCTTCAAAACGCTTTGAGACAAAATTCAAGGCTGACATCCATTGGTGGAGAATCAAGATTTGAGAGTTTGAGAACCTGGTGTAGATACCTGAATGGGAAAGTCCGACATGTTCAGAGTCTACAAAGGTGTTCGCCAGGGTGATGAACTGTGTGTCAGTGTCAAAAAACCAGCATGGAGATAATCATTATTTTCTGCTCTGATGTGCTGCTTGCTTTTGAGATTTCGTAATGAGTAAGCATTCAGGCCAGCTGAGCAGGTATTCTTGCCGCCGTTGCTGAGTGGTCCGGCTAATGCTGTGAGACTGCCCTCAAGATTTACGAGAAGATCTGGGAGAATTTGAACGACTCAATGGTCACCGATATATGCCTGGGGATCTTTGTGAGTATTGAAAACACGTCTGTGATATGTGAGTATGGATAACAGTTTTTAAAGCCGAGCATATGCTGGGAATGGGACGGAAAGCCAGGGCTCAATACAACATAGATTCTCAGTGAGTTTAGAGCGTGAGCAGGAAGAAATAGAGAGCACTTACACCGATTGGCAGTGTTACCATATCGTATCCGCCGAGTGTCTACCACTCTGACTCACCAAGTCTTCATCCTCTTAACAATTTTCGATGGGAGGCTCGGTTTTCACAGATTCCCATAGACGTTGTCGATTCAATCTATCAATCCGCTAAGCGCGCTATACACCAATTGCACCACCTACAGATGCCCAATTGCATTGGTTGAGAAGAATGGATTGCTCTTTTGAATCCTCGAATAAAGCCTAGATGCGAACCGTCACTGATTGCTGTGACCGATTGCATTTCTTCACGTTGATAACACGCAAATCTAAAGCAATAGACATCATACTAAGTTGATACGAGATGACATGACAGGCACGACTCTGGCAGCAGTTCGCGTTTTAGTCTGCTATCGACGACGTAGGATATTTGAGAGCTGTTCCGGTGGGAAGAACATATGATGTCTATGCTAGACATACAACCAGCTCTGCGCTAGGCTGAGAAGCTCCGAAGAGCGGCGGAAAACGAGCGACGCTAGCGGGCTGCTCCTCCCAATCCGTGTAGCCTATCCAACGGCTGGCCGCGACTCCTTATCTCCACAATTCTGTTATGGCTTCTGCGGCTTTGTCCGACCTCGAATCCAACACGGAAGATGCACCACTTCCATCATGGCTTGCAACTCATCTGAACATCGAGTGGAACTCGGACGACGTCGATGCTCTACTCACTTCCATCGACGCTAGCCAAAGCTCGAGCCTGGCAGCATTGCCTCACCTTCCTGCGGAACTTCTTCTGCACATCCTGGAATTTGTACCGATTGACTATGTCCTGGACTGGCGGTTGGTGTGTCACGGTTTTCGCGATGCGATCGATGGGCGCATTCTGTATCACCACCTCCGCAAGACCAAATTGGTCGGCTACCTTGGCCAACGGACGAGTGCCAACATGATGAGACTCAGCGACGATGCCTACGAGCGGTTGCATCTGGTGCATGCTGAATTTGACTCCGTGGAGGGGCTACAAGGTGGTCGACGTCAAAAATGGCAGTCGGGCCCTCTGTGGGCCAGCACGCACGCTGTGTTCAAGATCGATTCACGATGGCACAAAACATACGACTCTTGCAAAACCGAGGCAAATTTCCCTTCAAGGTCAAGGGTGTTGAAACAGATAGTAACAGGCCGAGCTGATCAAGGCTTTGGCACGTTGATATGGGCGATCAGTCTGGACACTGCAGTTCTCGACTTGGAATTCCCATTTGCGCCAGAGAGACGTACCTTTGACATGACTGTAGACCCAGATGGAACAGTACATGTTGAGTGGAAACCAATGCTTTCTCGATTCATGAAGACAGAGACAGCTCTCAGACGTCTCATGGACAAGAAACTTGGGTCAAAAACCACGTTCGGTCACGCGGAAGACTGTCTACGCGCGGTTCGTCGACAGCGCTTACATGCAGCGCTGGACCCGAACGACAAAATCGACCGACACATCAAGTGGTCACTACGTCTACTTCGACCCCTGTGGGGCAGCGTCCAGTATCATGACCCATCGACACTCGATCCTGTCGAAGCCAACGCCGTAGGGGTTCTGCTACTCCTACGTCGCACAGCTGCTCTGAGCGAGCGTCAGCTTGAACATCTACGCCAGCTGGCGACGGACTACAATTGTATGGTCAAAATGATTGACGATCTCTCTCAATTCGTCGAAAATCTAGAATCACACCTCATCGTGCCAGGACAGCATGTTGTAAGATACTTGAGCATCTCACAACGGCACTTCCAGATCGAGGGCATCTGCTCTAACCCTATCGCCTGGTCGGACGAGCTGCGGACCAAAATCGAAGCTCGGGTCCAGAGATGGAGGGCGCAACGACCCCTGATTGAGCAGATGCAGACGCTGATGACCATGTCGCAGGAGGCACTCGCAGTACCTGAAGATGCGTTTGATGTGGTGGAATCTGATTTTTGAGCTATGGAGTACGCAATGCTTCTAGCGTGGCATGAAACTGATATCATGAGGTGATCGCCACCATCATGTAGACATTAGTGACTCACAGAACGTCTTAGGCCTTTGCAATCTCAAGCCACTTTGGTTGATTTTGCTCAAATGACGTAACTCCCGGTCTTGGAATGTAGTCGAATAAACCACCCTTCAAAATGATCTTCGGTGAATCCTCGGACAACAGAGATGCAATTGGGCTTGCCTTATGTTAGCCATGGACCCAAACCCTAAAACGACAATCTCGACCTACCATCCACAGTTGCTGCAGAATTGACGGATGATCGTGTTCCCAGAAGTTGTGTCGCTGTCCTTGTAGCTCTTGAGTGCGCCCTTGGTGTCGTCAATCGTCACCTCTGACTTGTCGAACATGTAAACAATTGAGCCTGGAGTCGAGCCCGCTCGCCGGCAGTTTCCACTATATAATCAGCTTCGTTGTTGCTACGACCATGGTGTCGTCATTCGTACCAGTAGCAGATTACCGATTCTTTCGGCAGCTCCGCAATGGAGACTTTGATGCTCGCGCAGTTACAACGTCCTTCCGGCATATTGAGGCAATTTGAGGCTTCTCTGAAGCGTTTTGGATCTTGTGTGATTGAAGAGCGTGAAACAGTGGAAGGGTTTGAACGTGGCATGTACCAGTAGCAAATGACGCAGAAGTGGAGTCTTCGATCTTTACGGAATCGACGGCGTAGCCTCGGCTACATGATGAGTTGTCGACTCGACACGGTGTCCAGACACTGTCGCATCGTATGCATGTGTGGAACAACGAGCGCTTAACGAACGACTTGCTCAAAAATGTGACTATAGGAACGGGTCCTCGTATTGTTTAGACTGATGGTTTTGTCAGTTGTGTTTCACATTCTAGGTGGAGCTGTGCTGCTCAAGATAATGTCCTCTGTCAGAACTCTGAGGAGACTTGAATTTGATATGTTGTGATTGAGAGACGGAAACGATTTGAGCGTACACTATGCAATGCGCCCATTCCGGCGTGGGTCAAGATCCATGTTAACGACGCAGAATCTTTGTGCCTGACGGCCAGATATACCCTCAGCTAGTAACAAAGCAGACTGATAGAACGATCCGGGAGGTTCTGGAACGTATACATCCTCGGACAAGAAGATGTTCGAGAGATGTCGACAGCTGATGTAAGATTTCGAGCTGTTCAATTGAGGAAAGGCGTGACATGCAGGTGCTCCGCCCCGGCTGCCTCAAATTGTCCTTATCGATAAGCGAGTAAACAATCGAGCAGCTACACAAAGTGAAGGAAGTGAAGCTCCCTCACACACACACACACACACACACACACACACA
>SAUA01000176.1:0-59268 GCA_004335185.1 Phoma sp. RAV-16-625 | reverse complement strand
ACCCTAACCCTAACCCTAACCCTAACCCTAACCCTAACCCTAACCCTAACCCTAATCCTTAGAAACACTAAAGAAGTAGAGGCTTATATTACAACAACTAGAGCTTAAATTAGTAATTTAAGACTAGATTTAGAATTAACGTAAAAATTTACACTAAACTGTCTATTATATACTTTGTTAATTCTTAATAGTTGTTAAGTTATTTAGAGTTAAAAAGTTAAAAATTAACAAGGTAGATTAATAGAGTAGCGCTAGTTGCGCACGTACCTCTTAGTATAGATTACCGCTAGTAATCCTTAAACCTAATATATATAGCTTTCTACTATACTAGTAAGCTTATTATTCTTTATATAGGCAAAAAGCGTAGCGTTTTAAGATTAGCTACAGCCTATATTCTTAGCAATTTAGTTAAGTATAGCTATCTATAGTTGCTTAAAAAACTAGAGCTATAAGGTGTAGAACAGCATCTACTCTTATGCGTCTACTCTATCTGCAAAGAACTCTTTTAACTTTATAGTAGCCTCTTTACTTACAATATCTTTAGAAGCTAGAAGATAGGCTATAACAGTAGAGTTGTTAATAGTCTAGCTAATAGCAGGCTAGAGTACAGCGTTAAACTAAAGCTACTAATCTTACTTACTTAGGTAGGTTGTATATTAGTAATTACTTTCTATATAAAGATCTAGAAAGAAGATATATACTAATAGTAACTTAACAAGACTAGTAACTGTGCTAAAGTAGTAGTAGAGAGTTTTATATAGTAGGTAGCTCTTAGTTACAACATTTTCTTTGCTATTATAGCTTAATATACTAAGGCTAAAGTAGTTATCTACCTTAAGGTTAAGAAAAGAGTAAACCTTTAAAAACTACTTAATATCTTTTTAAGCAAACTAAAGGCTACTAGAAAAGTAGTAAACACTATTAATATTAAACTAAATCTATAGTGTACAATTCTTTTTACTTAATTAATAGTATAATTATAGGTATAGATTCTAGAGAGGCTCTTAGATAGCGCTTAAATTACTAGTGCTTTTAAATACAGCCTATAGATTTCTTCTATTAATAGATCTACTAGCTAGTATAAAGTCTAGTAAGCTGTTAAGTTTTACACTTTAGAC
Source organism: Phoma sp. RAV-16-625 (assembly GCA_004335185.1). Taxonomy (NCBI): domain Eukaryota; kingdom Fungi; phylum Ascomycota; class Dothideomycetes; order Pleosporales; family Didymellaceae; genus Phoma; species Phoma sp. RAV-16-625. The sequence goes on along the minus strand of SAUA01000176.1, from coordinate 58,150 downwards.
AAAGTCCGTAAGTAATTGTTTAATTAGGTCTTAGAGATAAGTACGTGCAGAGGTTCTTAAGAAGGTAGTTATCTAGTTAAAGACTATAGCGACTAGAGTTATAAGAAAGAGTATAGAGTAGACTATCTATTTCGCAAGCAGAGTTAAGATATTCCAATAACAAAGTTAATTAACAAAGTTAAACACAAACTATAAGAGTTGTGTTTCTATAATCTATATACTAAAGAGATACAATGCTCATTAATAAGTGACTAGAGTTAGTCTAATAAAATATATAAGGGTGCTTATAGATAAGCATATTATGCTATGCTTGTTAATAAGCAGTTATGTGTGTTATGCTTATTAACAAGCAGTCACGTAACAACTCTAGGTGTTCTATCTTTCTCTACTTATTATTTCTTTAGAGAGAAGTTAGAGGTTTAGTTAGACAATACTTATTACTGTGCCGCTCTCTCTATATAGAATTATAACACTATCCTCTCTTCCTCTTTAGTTTATTCTTAAACTATATAATTATATTTTAGAGATTTATATAATCCGCAATCCCTGCATCTAGTAACCTATAAGTTAAGATGTTCTTATATGCTTACAACATCTATCTTGCATTAGAAATCTGTTAAGCTAATACACCTGCTAAAGTCCTCTATAACCGTTGTTTCTTTAGCAGTTATAAGTGCTATATTATACTAGATAGTCTGAAAGGTCTAAAGTGTGCTAAGTGCACAAAGACTAGCAAGCTATATATAAACATGTCTTAGTTGTTGTTAGATAAGACTTGCGAGAAGTATAAAAAGAAGGTAGAAGAAGACAAATTGCTTCTTGCAACTATTATTGCGCAATTGTTATATAATAAGAAAATTCTAAAATAGGCAAATAAACGCGCGCAGCAAAAGGCGCTATGTTTAGTAAATAGAATAGTTAAGGCAGGCAAGTTAGACCTAGCTAAGAAAGTTAATTCTAACTGTTCTACGGCGTCTATTAGCATGTGCGCCTTGCTAGCTACCTAGAGTGCTCTTAGCTTAATTAAAGAGTCTATAGCAAACTATAGTACTTGCGTACTAATTAGCAGTAGCTTTTAAGATGTGTAGGTGGCTTCTATATGTTCTCTAAGTCTAGATATTCTAACTATTTAACTAGATACCTTTGTTAGTTGCTATTCTCTTTATGTGTTACTATTTTTTTAACTTCCCATTTATCTTTGCTATTAGCTTAATAATGGAAGTTCTGCTAGATAGGCGTTCTAGAGTCAGCTAGTTCCAATAGAAATATATAGAACACTAGATAGATCTTTACATTCTTTAGCAGATTAAGTCTATAGTTAACTAGACTTATCTACTTAGAAATAAAAAAGAGTCTAACTTTAACATAGTCTAGTTTTTTTGTTAGTCTTTGTGTTTAAAGGTTTTTTATAAGAAGATAGACTTTATTCCTCTCTTTTAGCTAAGGTGCCATTTTTCTTTTCTAGTTAACATAAGAGATTGCTTGTTCTTAAGCCTTACTAATGTTTTCTAGTAATTTCTAGTATACTTCCTTTAGTTTAGCTACTAAGGATAATGCTAATTCAGTCTAAACAGTTATTTCTAGACTTCTAGTAAAGAGATTTAGGTGTCTTCTATAATTCGCGAAGAACAGCGTTGTGTCTATTACTTCTAATAGTTTATTGTTATACGCAATCTGTGCTATAGATAACAGCAAAACCTAGTTGTTTTATTGCTAGTTGCTATATATCTATAGGTATGTTTCTATAGTCTAATTTGTTCTTTTAGTCTGTCTATCTGTCTGTAGATAATAGGCGGTTAATAGCTTCTTTTTAGTACCTATAGCTACTAACAGCGTAGTCTAATAGTTTAACGTAAAGAGCTTATCTCAATCGCTAATAATAGATTTCGGTATGCTATAGTACCTAATCACTTAATCTAAAAATACTTGGGCTAGTTACTTGGTAGTATAATTGTATTAAAAAGATATTATCTTAGCATACTTATGTTGAGTTTCACACTTTAGACAAAGTCTATAAGTGATTGTTTAATTAGGTCTTAGGGATAAGTACGTGCAGGGGTTCTTAATAGGGTAGTTGTCTAGTTAAAGACCGTGGCGACTAGGGTTGCAAGGAAGAGTATAGAGTAGACTATCTGTTTTGCAAGCAGGGTTAAGATATTCCAATAACAAAGTTGATTAACAAAGTTAAACACGAACTATAAGGGTTGTGTTTCTACAAACTATATACTTCAATAATTATAGTAGTAATGTAGACTAATTAGTGTTGTGCATTCTCTAATCGCACTAAGCACTAATTACACTAATTACTAATTATACTAATCGCGCCAAGCCCTAATCGGGTTACGTGTCCCCTTGGCTCTTAACCAAGTGCTAACACTATAATTGTTGCTTACTTATAATTGTTGCTTACTTATAGTTCGTTCTTGTTGTTATAATCACTGTGCTGCAGCTACTGTAATTAGACGAATCCTTTCTGTGTTCTATAGATTGTAACACTATCCCCCTTTTGTCTTAGCTTGGTTTCTTAAGCTTATTTATATAACGCAGGGCTCTTTCTTAATTATTAGGCAGGTCTTAACAATGCTAAAACAACCAACTATCTTAAGTTCAGCTCGCCGACATTGTCTATACGAATTTATTAAGTTCTTTAGAGAGATTATAGTGTAGAAATGCAAAACCTATATAAAGCATAACTAAGTGTGTAAGGTTTATATCTAGTTTAGGAAATATAGCGAGTGTGTTTGCTTAGGGCAACGTTGTGACGTAAAGGTAACTTAATCTAAGTTTACCTAACTGGCGTCTAAGAAAGAGAAGTTGCGTGTGCGCATAAAAGAGAGTTGTAAGGCATAGACTAAAGCGCTGTGTGTATCTAAAAAAGCTATAGAGGACTTGCGTGTAGCTTATGCACGCGAGGAGCGGTTGCAACAACAAATAGATTTGTTGGACTGTCGTGCTAAGGAGGCCATTGCGGTAGAGGAGCGCGGTATTAAAGAGCAAGAGCAGTTGGAGGCAGGGACCATTAAGTTGGATCCGTCTAATAAGTTCTTGTTGCTGCCTAGTACCTAGAGCGCCTTTGAAGGCCAGCTCTTGGAGTATTAGAAGAGCGACGTGGCACTGCCTAATTAGTCTCTTTAAATTGCTTCAACAACCGCTAGTAGTTCGTAAGGTGCGTAGTTGGTTCCTATATGTTTTCTAAGTTAGGGTATTCTAACCACTTAACTAGATATTTGTTCTGGCCACCTTCTTTCTAGTGTTGTATTATTTTTTCAACTTTCCATTGGTCTTCACCATCAGCTTAGTAATGGAAGTTCTTCTAGATGGGCGTTCTAGAGTCGGCAGGTTCTAATAAGAAGATATAGAACACTAGGTAAATCTTTGCGTTCTTTGGCAGATTGAGTCTGTAGTTAACTAGGCTTATCTGCTTAGAAATGAAAAAGGGTCTAACTTTAACGTAATCTAGTTTTTTTGTTGGTCTTTGCGTTCAAAGGTTTTTTGTAAGGAGATAGACTTTATCCTCCTCTTTTAGCTAAGGTGCTGTTTTTCTTTTCTAGTTGACATAAGAAATTGCTCGTTCTTAAGCTTTGCTAATGTTTTCTAGTGATTTCTGGTATACTTTCTTCAGTCTAGCTACTAAGGATAATGCTGATTCAGTCTGGACGGTTGTTTCCAGACTTCTGGTAAAGAGATTTAGGTGTCTCCTGTAATTCGCGAAGAACGGCGTTGTGCCTGTTGCTTCTAATAATTTGTTGTTATACGCAATCTATGCTATAGGTAACAGCGAAACCTAGTTGTCTTATTGCTGGTTGCTGTATATCTGTAGGTATGTTTTCATGGTCTAATTTGTTCTTTTAGTCTGTCTATCCGTCTGTGGGTGATAGGCAGTTAATAGCTTCTTCTTAGTATCTATAGCTGCTAACAGCGTAGTCTAATAGTTTAACATAAAGAGTTTATCTTGATTACTAATAATGGATTCCGGTATGCCGTGGTACCTAATTACTTAATCTAGGAATACTCAGGCTAGTTGCTTGGCAGTATAATTGCATTAAAAAGGTATTATCTCGGCGTACTTAGTAAATCTGTCTACTATAACAAAGATCGCGTTGTAGGCATATCCTGTAACAGGGTTCTTAGAGACAGGTAGCTGTATAACAAAGTCTATAGTAATGTTTATTTATAGTGCTATTGGCGGCTCTATAGCCTGCATTTCTCTATATTTTGTGTGTGTGCTGTGTTTGTTTTGCTAATAGTCAACACAGTTCTTAATATACTTAGTAACCTTGTCTTTTATGTTCTTAAACTTATAGTGTCTTTTAATAAGTTTCATTGTGCGTGTGATTCCAGGGTGTCTGTGTAGCAGGTTATTGTAATAACTAGCTATAATTTCTTCTTAAAGTTCCTCTGGTACTTGCGACAGGATGCGTTGTTTCTGTTAAACTCGCATTATGTTGTTAAGCTGCTGCAATGGTCCCAAGGATCCATTCTTATTAATTCTAAGTATGGCGTGCTTATTAATCGTTTTTGTTTCTGCAAGGTTGTGTTGTTAACTAAGTGCGTTGGCTCTACTGTTGTCTTTTTCTAGGGTATACAGTATCTTGAACTTGTATCTTCCCAACAGTTCTAACTATCTAACTTGTCTTCTGTTAAGAACCTTGGTTGTTATAAAATAAACTAGGTTCTTGTGGTCTGTGTATATGGTAAGGTCTAAGCAGCTTTCTACATAGATTCTCTAATGTTCTAGAGCGGATATAATTGCTATAAGCTTCTTGTTGTGCACATTGTAGTTTTCTTCTAGTTCTATAAACTTTTATAAATAGTAGGTAATTAGGTGCTATAGGCTATCTTGTTCTTGCGTTGCGCAAGCTCCTAATGCTAGATCTAAGGCATTAGTTTCAATCTAAAGTGGCTTTCCACTTTTAAATATAATTATTATAGGTGGTTCTACGCATGCTTGCTTAAGTAACTGGAAGGAATCTTCTTGTGCTTATTTCTACTTAAATGGAACATTCTTCTGCGTTAGCTTGGTAAGCGGTAACGCTTTTATAGAGTAGTTCTTAATAAAGCGTTGGTTAAAGTTAACAAAGCTAAGGAATTTCTAGATTCCCTTGACTGTTTTCGGCGTTGGCTAATTCTTTACAACCTAAATCTTTTTTGGGCTTATCTTAACTCTGTGTCTTTCTACAATATAGCTAAGGAATTCTACCTCTTTCTTGTGCTATTCGCACTTCTCCGGCTTTAGGCGGAGGTCTGCTCTTTCTAGGCAGTCTAACACTTCCTTAACGTGGATTATGTGTTTTTCTAGTGTCTTGCTGTACACTAGGATATTATTGAGGTATGCTACTGTTGTTTGGTCTAGGTGCGCTCTCAACACGTTGTTGATTAGAGCCTGGCACGTAGCTGGTGCATTGGTTAGCCCAAATGGCATGACCAGGTACTTGTAATAACTATAATAGGTTCTAAACGCTGTCTTCTATTCCTTGCTCTTCTTTATGCGTATAAGGTTGTACGCTCTGCGCAAGTCAAGTGCGGTAAAGTATTGTGCTCTGCTAAGTCTATTCTATAACTCTTTAATATTTAGTAGTAGGTATTGGTTCTTAATTATAATGTTGTTAAGCTTTTGGTAGTTAACACATAGGCATAGCGAGCTGTTCTTCTTGGCTGCAAAGGTAATAGGGAATCCTGCTAGAGATTCTGATTCTCTAATAAATCCCTTCTTAAGGTTTTCCTTAATGTACTTGTGTAGTACTTCAAGTTTCTTTTCTAAGAGTCTGTATATAAGTCCAAAGGGCGGTTTCTTCTCTTTCTAAAGCTTAATATTGCAGTTCTATGGTTTGTGCTGCAGTAATGCCTTTGCAGTCTTCTTATGCTAGAAGAGTTCTATATAACTCTTGTATTTATCTAGGATGTTAGGAGGTATACTGTCTCTCTTCTTAGCTGTGTCTTTCCTATCTTCTACTATCTTAGTAGTTGGTGGCTAGCTGACCGCTCTATCTTGGCGCGTCTTATATGTTAAAGAGATATTGTTAATCTCCTTCTTATCTACCAACTACAGCGTGCGTTGCGTAGGCATTAGTGCAGCTGTACGGTGTCTGCATCCATTAAACAAGATTTGTTGCTTTTTCTAGTTAACGTGTGGATTATGCTCTTGTAACCATAGTAGTTCTAAGATAACATTGTGGGCGGCTGTCCTAAGAATGTTGAGGTCTAACTTCTCTTTATAGTTGTATATCCTTAGAGGGGCATCTTAAACTTTAAGCGTGATTCTTTCTTCCTCTGGCATTAGTTCTCTGTTGGCTACTTATAATAGGTACGGTTCTCTTTTATACCATAGTTAAAGTCTAGCTTCTTCTACTACCTTGCGGGATATGTAGTTTCTCTAGGCTCCTAAGTTCAACAATACTAATAGCTCTACTCTATTTACTATAATAGTGAGCTTGATAAGGCGATTGGTTCTGATGGAATTAATAGATCAATCTCTAGCGCTCTTGTGCGCAGTTCTAAAAAAGACTTGTTGGTAAATCTATTATATTCCTTATATCCGCAGTGGATGTTGCAGTTCTGGTTTAGGCAGTTTTGCTAGTGCGCATTATAGCACTGTCTATTAACTACTAACTATATCTAAATTACTGCTTATAGGTCGTCTGTTCTAGGAAAATAGGCGCGGCTGTGTTTGTTAATAAGGTGCTTTTTACATAAGTCGTTCCAACAGTTGAACTACTAAACACGGCAAGAGTAGTAACCTAGAGGAAACCATCTATAGTTTAGCTTAGATTCTTGGTGTATGCTGCATTAGTCATCGCTGTAGGCTGTCTATAACAATTCTCTATGTCTTAGATTTCTAACATCTAGTTTGTACTAGGGTCGTGGGCTAAGTGGTAGTAGAAGTAACATTAGTAAGGGTTGTTATTCTCTTATGCGCTATAAACTACGCTGTGTCTCGGCTTCTATTCAACATTGGTTCTCAGCGTCTTCTAGGTTGCTTAATACTTGTTAGCAGTTATTAGTTTGTTGTTTAACCTGCTAGATAAGCTGGTTAAACTCTGGGGTGAGCTCTCCTTCTTTAGATTCTACTATAGGTTGGACAAGTTCTTAACACATCTTAGTATACGTCTCTTCCTTAGCACGGCGCTTGCGCTGCCGGCGTTGGTGTTAGCAATGTGTGGTGTCTTGTCCAATTTCTATAAGTGTTTGTTTAGAAGTATCTAGAAGGTTGTTTATCTTGCGTTAGTAGTCTTTGGTCTCTTTATAGGGTTTGCTAATGTTATTAAGCATGGCTTGTTCTTTAGCAACTTCTTTTAGGTTGCGTTTAACTACTAGAAGTTCCTTGCCTTTAAGACTAAAGTAGCTTGTTCTATATTAACAGAACGGGCCTTCGTGTTTTTTACCAACCTTAAGGCTCTTTCCTTCTACACAGTATTCTACTGCGTGGTATTGTTGGTTGCTGTTAGTAAATAGTACTCCTTCGCCCTCTGTGTTGTTGCAGTAAGGGGTTGCTGCACAAATCAGAGGTTTAATGCAGTTAGCATTGTCCTTAGAACCAGACTCTAGGTCTTCTATAAGTCGTCCTATGTTATTAGTAACTACTTTCTAGTCACTAGTATCCGCGGTATCAACTTTGCGGGTAAGGACATTAAGCTGTTAAAGAACCTTATTCTTTATCTTACAGTCTCTTACAAAGTGGCCTAGCTTGCTATAGTTATAGCAGTTCTTACTGCTATCCTTATTAGAGTGGTGTCCTTCTCTACCCTTCTTTTCATTCCAACGTTCTGGTGGCGGTCCCTTGTTGAGGTTTAAGAGGTTCATAGCCTCTAGTCTAAAGTAACCACTTTATGTGTTATTGTGGATGCGTTGGCTGGTGTTAGGCTAATAACGTTCTCCTTGTTGTTTTTGGTTCAGGTTGTTACGCCACGGGTTTTGTGGAGGCGGGCAGTTGTTTCTAATAACTACAACCTGTGCCCGCGGATCTTCTTATAGTTCTAGTTGCAGTTTGTGGAGCTTAACGTTGATGGATATAGACTTGTTAACGAGTTTGTCTAAGATATTAGCGCTAGCGCTGGTGCGCATTAGTTTCTTCTTAACCTTAGGTTTTAATCCTTGTTTGTATATGGTTATTAACGCAGTGTTGTCCCACTCCGTATTAGCGGCGAGTTGCTAGAACTTAGCAGCATAATTGGCTATAGATTAGGTTTGCCTAATGCGTTGGATATTGCGACGTGCAATAGCTAGTTTGTTTAAGACTCTAAAGATTAGTTTAATTATTTGTTTAAAGTTATTAAAGTTGTTGAACCATTTAGAGATGTTGTTTGGACATTTGTCTGACATAGCCTTTTAGAGAAAGGGTTTAATCTATTTAAAAGCGTTTCCACGCATGTAGCTGGCAGCTAGCATAACGCGTTTGTTGTTGGGAATTTTGCTTCCTTAGAATTTAAAGAACAAATCGAACTAGAGGAGCTAGTTGTTAAGCTTGTTGCGTTCTCTATTATAGGTGTCTGGTTTAGCCACGTTCATAGTGCTGTTTATAACAGAAGTATCTATGTCTGCATTGCTGGAGCAAGTGCTGCTAGGGGTAGCGCGAGATCCTAAAGTACTTATCTTGGGGGTGTTCAAAATGTTGAGTTTTACACTTTAGACAAAGTCCGTAAGTGATTGTTTAATTAGGTCTTAGGGATAAGTATATGCAGGGGTTCTTAATAGGGTAGTTGTCTAGTTAAAGACTGTGGCGACTAGGGTTGCAAGGAAGAGTATAGAGTAGACTATCTGTTTCGCAAGCAGGGTTAAGATATTCCAATAACAAAGTTGATTGACGAAGTTGAACACAAACTATAAGGGTTGTGTTTCTACAAACTATATACTTTAATGATTGTAGTGGTAATGCAGACTAATTAGTGTTGTGCATCCTCTAATCGCACTAAGCACTGATCACACTAATTACTAATTATACTAATTGCGCCAAGCCCTAATCGGGTTACGTGTCCTCTTGGCCCTTAACCGAGTGCTAACACTGTAATTGTTGCTTACTTGTAATTGTTGCTTACTTGTAGTTTGTTCTTGTTGTTATAATCACTGTGCCGCAGCCACTGTAATTGGACGAATTCTTTCCATGTTCTGTGGATTGTAACAACTTAGTAAATCTGTCCACTATAACAAAGATTGTGTTATAGGCATATTCTATAATAGAGTCCTTAGAGACAGATAACTATGTAACAAAGTCTATAGTAATATTTGTTTATAGTGCTGTTAGTAGCTCTATAGCCTGCATTTCTCTATATTTTGTGTGTGTACTGTGCTTATTTTATTAGCAATTAATATAGTTCTTAATATACTTAGTAACCTTGTTTTTTATGTTCTTAAACTTATAATGTCTTTTAATAAGTTCTATTATACGCGTAATTCCAGGGTGTCCGTATAGCAGGTTATTATAATAACTAGCTATAATTTCTTCTTAAAGTTCCTCTAGTACTTGCAATAGAATGCGCTGTTCTTATTAAACTTACATTATATTATTAAGCTGCTGCAATAGTTCTAAGAATTTATTCTTATTAATTCTAAGTATAGCGTGCTCGTTAATTATCTTAGTTCTAGTAAGGTTGTGCCGTTAACTAAGTGTGTTAGCTCTACTATTATCTTTTTCTAGGGTATATAGTATTTTAAACTTATATCTTCCTAACAGTTCTAACCATCTAACTTGTCTTCTATTAAGAACCTTAGTTGTTATAAAATAAACTAGATTCTTATAGTCTATATATATAGTAAGGTCCGAGCAGCTTTCTACATAGATTTTCTAATGTTCTAGAGCGGATACAATTGCTATAAGCTTTTTATCATGCACATTGTAGTTTTCTTCTAGTTCTATAAACTTTTATAAATAGTAGGCAATTAGGTGCTATAGGCTATCTTATTCTTGCATTGCGCAAGCTTCTAATGCTAGATCTAAGGCATTAGTTTTAATCTAAAGTAGCTTTCCACTTTTAAATATAATTATTATAGATAGTTCTATGCATGCTTGCTTAAGTAACTAGAAGAAATCTTCTTATACTTATTTCTACTTAAATAGAACATTCTTCCGCGTTAGCTTAGTAAGCAGTAACGCTTTCGTGGAGTAGTTCTTAATAAAGCGTTAGTTAAAGTTAACAAAGCTAAGAAATTTCTAGATTCCCTTAACTATTTTCAGCGTTAGCTAATTCTTTATAACCTAAATCTTCTTTAGGCTTATCTTAACTCTGTGTCTTTCTATAATATAGCTAAGAAATTCTACTTCTTTCTTATACTATTCGCACTTCTTTAGCTTTAGGCGGAGGTCTGCTCTCTCTAGGTAGTCTAACACTTTCTTAATATAGATTATATGTTCTTCTAGTGTCTTGCTGTACACTAGAATGTTATTAAGATATGCTACTATTGTTTAGTCTAGGTGCGCTCTTAACACGTTATTAATTAGAGCCTAGCACGTAGCTAGTGCATTAGTCAGCCTAAATAGCATAACTAGATACTTATAATAACTATAACAGATTCTAAACGCTATCTTCTATTTCTTACCTTTCTTTATGCGTATAAGGTTGTACGCTCCGCATAAGTTAAGTATAGTAAAGTACTGTGCTCTACTAAGTCTATCTTGCAACTTCTTAATATTTGGTAGCAGGTATTAATTCTTAATTATAATGTTGTTAAGCTTTTAGTAGTTAATATATAGGCGTAGTAAGCCGTCTTTCTTAGCTACAAAAATAATAGAAAATCCCGCTAGAGATTCTAATTCTCTAATAAATTCTTTCTTAAGGTTTTTCTTAATGTACTTGTGCAGTACTTTAAGTTTCTTTTCTAAGAGTTTATATATAGGTCTAAAGAGCAGTTCCTTCTCTTTCTAGAGCTTAATATCGCAGTTCTATAGTTTATGCTGTAGTAATGCCTTTGCAGTCTTCTTATGCTAGAAGAGTTCTATATAACTCTTATATTTATCTAAAATATTAGAAGGTGCACTATTCTTCTTCTTAGCTGCGCCTTTTCTATCTTCTACTGTCTTAGTAGTTAGTAGCTAGCTAACTGCTCTATCTTAGCGCGTCTTATGTGTTAAAGAGATATTATTAATCTTCTTCTTATCTACTAACCGCGGCGTGCGTTGCATAGGCATTAGTACAGCTATATAGTGCCTGCATCTATTAAACAAGATTTATTACTTTTTCTAGTTAACGTGTAGATTGTGCTCTTATAATTATAGTAGTTCTAAGATAACATTATAGGCAGCTATCTTAAAAATGTTAAGGTCTAACTTCTCTTTATAGTTATATATTCTTAGAAGAGTATCTTAAACTTTAAGCGTAATTCTTTCTTCCTCTAGTATTAGCTCTCTATTAGCTACTTATAGTGGGTATAGTTCTTCTTTATACTATAGTTAAAGTCTAGCTTCTTCTACTACCTTATAGGATATGTAGTTTCCCTAGGCTTCTAAGTTTAACAATGCTAATAGCTCTACTCTATTTAACATAATAGTAAGCTTAATAAGGCAATTAGTTCTAATAGAATTAATAGATTAATCTCTAGCGCTCTCGTGTGCAGTTCTAAAAAAGACTTGTTAGTAAATCTATTATATTTCTTATATCCGCGGTAGACGTTATAGTTCTAGTTTAGGCAATTTTGCTAGTGCGCATTATAGCACTATCTATTAACTACTAACTATATCTAAATTACTACTTATAGGTTGTCTGTTTTAGAAAAATAGACACAGCTGCGTTTGTTAATAAGGTGCTTTTTGCATAAGTTGTTCCAATAGTTAAACTACTAAACACAGCAAGAGTAGTAACCTAGAGAAAACTATCTATAGTTTAGCTTAGATTCTTAGTATATACTATATTAGTTATTGCTATAGGCCGTCTATAACAATTCTCTATGTCTTAAATTTCTAACATCTAGTTTATACTAGGGTCGTAGGCTAAGTAGTAGTAGAAGTAATATTAGTAAGAGTTATTGTTCTTTTATACGCTGTAAACTATGCTGTGTCTTAGCTTCTATCTAATATTAGTTCTTAGCGTCTTCTAGGTCGCTTAATACTTATTAGCAGTTATTAGTTTGTTGTTTAACCTGCTAGATAAGCTAGTTAAACTCTAGAGTAAGCTCTTCTTCTTTAGATTCTACTATAAGTTAGATAAGTTCTTAACACATCTTAGCATACGCCTCTTTCTTAGCACAGCGCTTGCGCTGCTGGCGTTAGTATTAGCAATGCATAGTGTCTTATCTAATTTCTATAAGTGTTTGTCTAGAAGTATCTAGAAGGTTGTCTATCTTGCATTAGTAGTCTTTAGTCTCTTTATAGAGTTTGCTAATATTGTTAAGCATAGCTTGTTTTTTAGCAACTTCTCTTAGGTTGCATTTAACTACTAGAAGTTTCTTGCTTTTAAAACTAAAGTAGCTTGTTCTATGCCAATAGAATAGGCCTTTGTGTTTTTTACCAACCTTAAGGCTCTTTTCTTCCACACAGTATTCTACCGCGTAGTATTATTAGTTGCTATTAGTAAATAGTACTTCTTCGCTCTCTGCGTTGTCGCAGTAAGAGGTTGCCGCACAAATTAGAGGTTTAATATAGTTAGCATTATTCTTAGAACTAGACTCTAGGTCTTCTATAAGTTGTCTTATATTATTAGTAACTACTTTCTAGTTACTAGCATCCGCGGTATTAATTTCGCGGGTAAGAATGTTAAGCTATTAAAGAACCTTATTCTTTATTTTATAGTCTCTTGCAAAGTAGCCTAGCTTGCTACAGCTATAGCAGTTCTTACTGCTGTTCTTATTAGAGTAGTGTTCTTCTCTACCCTTCTTTTTATTCTATTATCCTAGTAGCAGCCTCTTGTTAAAGTTTAAGAGGTCTATAGCCTCTAGTCTAAAGTAACCACTCTATATATTATTATAGATGTGTTGGCTAGTGTTAGACTAATAACGTTCTTCTTATTGTTTTTAGTTTAGGTTGTTACGCTATAGGTTTTGTAGAGGCGGGTAGTTGTTTCTAATAACTACAACCTGTGCCCGCGGATCTTCTTATAGTTCTAGTTACAGTTTATAGAGCTTAACATTAATAGATATAGACTTATTAACAAGTTTGTCTAAGGTATTAGTGCTAGCGCTAGTGCATATTAGTTTCTTCTTAACCTTAGGTTTTAATTCTTATTTATATATAGTTATTAACGCAGTGTCGTCCCACTCTGTGTTAGCAGCAAGTTGCTAGAACTTAGCAGTATAATTAGCTATAGATTAGGTTTACCTAATGCGTTAGATATTGCAACGTGCAATAGCTAGTTTGTTTAAGACTCTAAAGATTAGTTTAATTATTTGTTTAAAGTTGTTAAAGTTATTAAACTATTTAGAGATGTTATCTAGATATTTGTCTAACATAGCCTTTTAGAAAAAGAGTTTAATCTATTTAAAAGCATTTCTGCGTATGTAGCTAGCGGCTAGCATAACGCGTTTATTATTAGAAATCTTGCTTCCTTAAAATTTAAAGAACAAGTTAAACTAGAGAAGCTAGTTGTTAAGCTTATTGCAGTCTCTATTGTAGGTGTCTAGTTTAGCCACGTTTATAGTGCTATTTATAGCAGGAGCATCTATGTCTGCATTGCTAGAGCAAGTGCTGCTAGAGGTAGCGCAAGATCCTAAAGTACTTATCTTAGAGGTGTTTAAAATGTTAAGTTTTACACTTTAGACAAAGTCTATAAGTAATTGTTTAATTAGGTCTTAGAGATAAGTACGTGCAGAGATTCTTAAGGGGGTAGTTGTCTAGTTAAAGACTATAGCAACTAGAGTTGCAAGAAAGAGTATAAAGTAGACTATCTATTTTGCAAGCAGAGTTAAGATATTCTAATAACAAAGTTAATTAACAAAGTTAAACACAAACTATAAAGGTTGTGTTTCTATAATCTATATACTAAGAAGATATAATGCTTGTTAACAAGCGACTAGAGTTAGTCTAATAAAATACATAAGGGTGCTTATAGACAAGCATATTGTACTATGCTCGTTAATAAGCGGTTATGTGTGTTATGCTTGTTAACAAGTAGTTATGTGATAACTCTAGGTGTTCTGTCTTTCTCCACTTATTGTTTCTTTAGGGAGGAGTTAGAGGTTTAGTTGGATAATACTTATTGCTATGCCGCTCCCTCTGCACAGGATCGTAACACAAGCCTAGAACGTCTAGTATACTCTTAGCTATGTGTTATCTACAGAGTAGTCTTGTAATATTCTTAAAGAATAAGCAGATTAGATAAATATCTAACTACTAGTAGTGCTCTCTATAGTGTCTCTCTGCCTCTATATGCTCTTTAGAGGTGCAGCCTTAAAAGCTTTAAAGGTGCTTAGTAAGATTATAGGCTGTTTAGTTGTGCTGTTAAATAGAGGCACTACTCTCTCTTAATATAAACGTGTTGCTAGCTAGAAGCTAGGTAGAGCTTAGAGGTTAGAGGTAGTAGAGTAGTTAAGATATTATATTTTAGCTAGAGTCTAATTTAGCTACTTAAGAGTTACTTCTGCTACCTAGAAGATAGGTAGCTTAAGACTAAAGCTATAAAAATAGCTAGTTGCTTAGAGTAGGTAATGCTAAGAGGTTTATGCTTACTACAGGCTAGAGTAGAGATAGCATAGAGATAGCCTGTGTAAAGATAGATAGAGGGCTTTAGTAGCTCTTACCTTTAGGTAGTAGAATATTTAGAGATAGCTACTAGTAGACATTGTTATCTTCTATGCTATCTATCTACTCTACTAGCAGAAAGGTATCCTTTATAGAGTTACTAGTATAGAGCTAGAGGCCAGCATTTTTAGGTGTAATAGCTAGTATATCTAGCAGAATAGGTGTATAGTAATAGATCTTAACTTCGCCTTAGAGCTAGGCTAAGCGTTGCTTTAGGCAGCGCTCTTTTTGCTTCTGCTCTTTAGCTACTACTACTTCTTCTTATATAGCATACTTTCTTAGCTAACTACAGAGCATAACTACAGTAGAGTAGAGAGAGAGGTAGTAAAAGAGAAGAGTAGTATAGTAGGTATAGACTAGAGTAGAGCAGAAGAGAGCGGAACTAAGTGGAGTTTACTTAGCTAAAGCAAAAATTCAGGTTTAGGCTTAGCGCGTTAAAGCAAAAAGTTAAGTCTAGGTTAGCATAGTTTAAAAGAAACTCTGGTATCTCTAACTTCTACCCCCCCCTAACACAACAACTACACTAGCTAGAGACATAATTAGCACCTTATTCTACTCTACTTACTCCCCTCTATAATTCTAGACTAAGAAAGTAGAAACTTTAGGTTCAACCTTTCGGTGTGTTCTAGGTATCATGGCCGATAGTTGCGGGTCCGACTTTGAGAAGTAGGAAGATAAAGTCTGCGTACGTGTTGCTGCGAGGGTGTCTAAGATAATGCCAAGAGGCTAGTAGGCTCATAGCTTTGGGCAAGCGGCTGACCTTGCGTAACATCAGCAATGTGAGACAGCACTGTGCAGCTTTCGAGGCGTGAAGGCGTTGGACAGCGCATTCATCACTCGTTTGCCAGTCGCAACTGGGGTTCTCTTCAATCGATACAGAACATCGCAGTCGAACGACCCAATCGAAACGAAGGCACTCCTGGCCAACCGCAGCTTAACGGCCCTCCGTGAATCAGAGCCCTTCTTCGATAGCCCAGCAATGCTGCCACGATCAACGAAAAGCCCTCGTCTAGCTACTCTCCGTATGCAGACTTGTCCGGTATTGTAAGCCGTACGCACAACCTGGGCGAGCTGGACCTGCGAAGTGCGCCAGCCAAATCTCAGCGAGACATAGCGGCCTTTCAGTTGTTGTGACGCGTGCTGCGTCGACTGCGAGGACGATGCTGCATAGCCGGTTCTGTACAAAGTTGTGGTATTGATGCGCCGTCGCGCGGTCGATCGTGTTGAGCGTCTCGTGAGGTTCGGCGGGCCGCTGAGGTTGAGCGTCTTCCGCTCCTTGATGTAAGCGCTGCAAGAAGCGGCGGGATGGGGGCAAAGGATTGGGCGGTTTGCGTTGTGGTAGATGTGTCTATACGCGTGATGCAGCTGCGAAGGTGCGAGTGCTTCTGTGGAGGGCAGGAGGCGAAGCGAAGGTGGGGGCGACGCTAAATCGATACCCCGGAACGCCTAGACCTCGCACCCATGTCGTAAGATCGGGGGCCGTTGGCGAGGCCCTAGTACTACAGTAGTACGTTTCTACTAGCGTTACCTCAGGTACCCGCACGGACCCGCCGACCCGCGTACGATCGATTCGACGCCTTACGCAGGCAAGCTCAGGAGGACCCACAGCTATATACTGTGTAGTTGCCGTTCCCGCTCTCCTTCACTAGACGTCCCTCCCACACGTCCCACCTTCCCCCAAGCAAAGAAACATCTCTAATACTGAGTCATCATTGTATCAATCAACATGCCGCTTCGTGAGACCGACTCAGATTTTGAGAATGAGCTCCTGGAGAGCGCCAAGGCAGCGTTAGACGCAAAGTTCGAAATCTCCCAGTACTGGCTGCCGCTGCCCCTCCTTGTTGCCAATGAAGAGACGGGGGAGGAACTGCCGTGCCATGAACCAGCCGAGGAGACTGTGGCCGTCAGCGCCCACATGTCGGCGCGCATCCGTGCCTGGTACGAGCAGTTGGCCGCCACCTTTGGCAAGGCCAAGGATCTGCCAGCCCGCTTCGACATAGAGCTCCAAATCGAGCCGCAGAAACTCGACGCAGGGGAGCTAGACTGCGACCATCGCAGGTTCCACTCGCGCCGCCTGCAGCTGCACAACCCCGAGACACTTCCAGATCTGCCATTTGTGAGCAGTCTGACCATCAGGTCCGAGCCTGGCTCCGATGCCGAAACCGCGAAAGACATACGCCCTCTGTCCCCCCTTGTGGCGCTGCAGTGCCTTGTCCACCTGCCAGCTGTGCAAGAGTGGCGTGCTCCTTGGTTGTGGGAGCGGCCCATGCCATCCAACATGCCAAGTAGAGTGATGCGCGAGCACTACGCCTGGCCGTTTGAAGGGCCCCTGCGAGACGCCCGCCACGAGTTCGGCGCTGCCATCATCGACCAAGAGAAGCACCTTTGCGGCAAACGGATCCCCGCCAGTCTGACCAGGGCTGCACTGCACTTCTGGCCATTTTTCAATTCCCCCAGGCATGACCAGTCCGTGGCCCGACCGAACCTAATACATCCCGCGGACAAGGACCCGGTGTCTGTCGGTCTGTGCAAGCTTGGAGCGCAACTAAGCCTGTTCGATGTGCGTGCTGTCATCACTCCCGACCTGTTCCCCAGTCCTGAGGCACCAGACGACCAGCAGTGGTCCCAGATGCGGCGCTTCCGGCTCGAGTTCCATGCCCTCCGTCCAGACGGGCGATGGTACTTTGTCGGCCCTGATGGCGAAGATCCCCACGACTCCGAACAAGGAGGGTACACGATCTCAGACACGAAACACTACCCCCGCGAAACCGACGCGGACGAAGACGAAGAGCTCCACGATGAGGACGCCGACAACCCGCCTGAGGACTACGATTTCGATCTGAACATGTTCCGCGTCGAGCCCTGCAGAGAGCGCATCGAGCCCCTACTTGCGGCGTTTGCGCAGTCTCTGTCTCGCGACAACATGCCGAGCCTCGAGGAAGCCGAGCTCTTCACGCACCTGTGGTGGGCCCCGTCAGACGAAATCGAAGCCAAGGGATATGATCTGCCGAGGAAACAGGGCCACAGATGGGGCGTCAAGTTCATTGCTGGGCGCGGTAGTAAGAGGCAGAAGCCTGATGCTGCTGCTGCTGCAGGCCCAACACCACCGGTGGTGCAGTGGCTGGTTGGCGACTGGAGACCCAGCGAGGAGGTCTTGAGTCTGTTCGAGAGCTTGGGACAGCAGGAATGGCTTGATTTCGAGTGGAAGAAGTATAGAGAAGAGTTCGGACGTGACTTGCTCGGAAAGAGTATGTCTAGCCCTATATAGTCCGGCGTACAGCCGTTTAGCCAATACGTGGTCTGACATTGGTTGAACATGCCACTATAGCAGCGGAGAGGATGGAAATATATGCTTGCTGCTACCGAAGAAACATGCTAATTAAATCGGCCTACAGTCATTTCAATAGACGCTTTGTACGAGCTGTATCAGTCAGAGGGGACGTGAAAGAAATACAAGTGAACGTTGCGCGACAAACTATCTAAAGTTGCAACAAAGAACATTCTCTGCGGATCAGAACCTGAGAACACCGCTAACTAAGGGACTTGGTTTACCGGGTTTTTCGTTTGGACGTTTATTGGAGGACTAGTGCATTGGTCGCTTTTGATAGCACTGATAGAGCGCGAGCGACAAGTTTTCGACGCGCGTTTCAAGTTGTACACTTTTCACAAGTCTCTCTTTGGAAAATACTCGTGCTAGAGCGTACATCATTTTTAACAATATCAAAGTATCCCACCCCCAGCTTACTCCCCTCTCCAGCCAATAACCGCTACAAACTACAGATCCAAGCGTTCGGTTCTAACCAGAAACGCCAACACAGTACGCCTGCCCCAGCCAGAAGTTCGTCACGCACTCATTCGAGACAGCAGGATTCCAGGCATAAAATTGTTCGAGCGTGATCCCATTCTCGTTCGCCATGGACCAGCACCCGTCGCCCGTCTGCACGACGTCCCATTTGTTACAATTCGCGGGCTGACCGGTGTGTGTGGGCGCTGGGGGAGTGGGTTTCGTGGTCGCGGGGCTCGAAGACGTCGTAGGTTTGGAGGATGAGGGGGTAGGCGTGCTTCCGACGCTGGAACGACCAACGCAGTAGGCCTGTCCCAGCCAGAAATTGGTGACGCAGTCCTTGGATACAGCAGGATTCCAGGCGTAGAATTGGTCCACGGAGATACCGTTGTCGCTGGCGAGAGAGCCGCAGTTGTCGCCGTCTGCCACGACGTCCCACTTGTTGCAGTCGGCAGGTTGGCCGGTGTGTGTGGGGGCTGGAGCGGTGGGCTTTGTTGTCACGGATGCCGTTGTTGCTGGCTTCGATGACGCCGTGGTGGAGGCATTCCCGACGCTAGATCGGCCGACGCAGTAAGCCTGCCCCAGCCAGAAATTGGTGATGCAGTCCTTAGACACAGCAGGGTTCCAGCCATAGAACTGATCGGTCGAGATGCCGTTGTCGCTGGCTAGCGAACCACAGTTATCGCCTTCTACCACAACATCCCACTTGTTGCAGTCGGCAGGCTGGCCTGTGTGCGTGGGAGCCGGGGCCGTAGGTTTGGCCGTCGTCGACGCTGTGGTCGAGGCAGACTGCGAGGCTGTGGTGCTGATGCCCTGCCCCTCCCGGTGAGTGCAGTACGCCTGGTCCAGCCAGAAATTTTCGGTGCAGTCGTCACTGACGGCAGGATTCCACTCGAGGAACGTCGCGAGCGAGATGCCGGCGTCGTCAGCAACGGACTGACATGAGTCACTGGAGGATACAACGTGCCAGCCATCACAATCTGCCGGCTGGCCCTCGTGCGTAGCTGCTGGCGGCTGCGGCCCGGTTTCGGTCCCGGTTTCGGTGGGCTGGGGCTCCTCGGTCGTGATTTGGGTGGGCGATAGACCCCAGGAGCCGCAGTACCTTAGACCGGTCTGAAACACGCACGCCGGGTCCGTGACGTTAACCGTGAGCGAGTTCCAAGCCATGAAGCTGTCGTAGTCGACGTTGTACGCGGACGCTGCAATCTCGCAGTTGCTGTTCCAATAGCCGAACACATCAGGCGAGTACTGGTACTCATCGCCCTTGAAGTAGAAGGTACAGTCGTCGCGGACACCGGTGGCTAGCGGAAGCTTAGTCGGTCTCGGATCCAGGGTTATGGTGGCATTGGGAAGCATGGTGAAGGGGACGCCAGTGAAGGACTCGTTTGGGTCAATGGTGATAGTGGCGTGTCCAGGACGGCCGGGGTAACTGTTGATGTCACCGACCGCCTGAATGCAGTAGCTCTCTTGGGCAAAGAGGTTGGTGCAGTTGGTGTTGATGCCTGTGTTGAGGAACATGAAGTCGTCGAGAGAAATGGCAAACTTGAGCGTCACCAGATTGCAGTAGTCACCGGCCTCAACCTCGTACCAGCGGCCACAGGGCTTGTTAGACCCAATGGCAGTATTGGCGGGGACTGGAGCAGCACTGGTAGGCGTCACTGGAGGAACATTCGTCGTCTGGGCGGGTGGCAGCTTGGGCCCGGGCGGTTCGATGCAAAGCGTGGTGCCGTTCATCATGTCGAGATTGGAGCAGACTGGATTGATGGCAGGATTCCAGGCCAACAGCTGTGGCTCTGTGATTCCCGCAGCCGTAGCGATGGCGTTGCACGTCGTGTTGACTGCCACCGTGACAATTTTGCACGTGTTGGTAATGCAGAGGCTGCCCGAAGTTGGGAACTCATAACAGTAGGCACCAAGGTAGTTGTCGGATAGCATCCACGCTGTGCCGACACTTTGAGCCTCAGAGATACTATAGCAATCATCACCGCCCTGAATCTGGTACATGGTGCCGTCGCAGACCGATTCCGTGGCCTCTGGCTGGCTGGTGAAATAGTCGATGGTAGATGTGGTAGCAGGCTTGCCCGTGATGCCACAGCTGGACGTCAGGGTTTGGTAAATGGATTCGCTGGCCACGACGGGGTCGTCGAAGTAGGGCGACCCAGATCGCAGGCGCAGTCTGGCTGCAAGACATGGGTCGCAATCAGCAGGCTTGACGGCGCCATCGGGAAGTTCATTGATATAGTTGAAGGTGGAAACTAAAATGCCGTTAGTGAAAAGTTCCAGCAAGTCCAAATTTGGCAATCACATCAAGTCAAAACCCCTGGTTTGTGGAGCGAGAAACTTACCTCCAGGATTAGTAAAGAAAGACGCCAATGCCGCAACGGGGCCGCAGTAAACACTGTTCTCCTGGAGACATGTAAAGCTGTAGATGTACCGGCGGCTGGCCGGGATCATAATGGGTGATGTGTCGACGTCGCCCTCGCCAGGGATAACAATATCTTTGCCACAGGCAGACCGGACTGAGCTCTCCCACGACTCAAGTGCAGAGGCGCAGCCAGCAGTACACATGCGAGTCAATGTGGCAGGAGGGTAGTAGAAGTCATGGCGGAGAGCCGGCACCAGACGATCGCAAGCGATGTCAGCCATGAGAGCCGTAGAACATGCTGCATCGAGATCTTCGGGCAGACTGTCATCGTAGAGCATCTTGACAGCGGAAACAGGACTGAGGTCTAGGCTCAGAAGAGCTCCAAGCCCAAGGGCACAACGCCATGAGGCTTTCATGATTCGATGGCTCGAATTCTTCTGTTTCACTCACCAAGATTTAAAAGAATGAACAGTGAGTGGATGAGAGTAGACATTCAAACAGGGGAAAAGAATTGTTTTGTCTACCTTGACACAAACAGTGAAAGGCGGCGGCAAGAGTAATAAGCTAGTCAGTCAGACATTGTCAATGACTCTAGAGCAACGGAGGTGCCGTACAGATGCCTAGATCCAATGGGAAATTTGGTCTAGAGATCTGCAGCCGATCCTACTTGTGATCGTCCCATCCGATACGAGACGGGATCGACCGCCGATGCAAGAAAAAGGGCAACCTCGGGACATGAGGCGGCTTCCAACATGCCATGGATAATCGGTCTAGGCCTCCAAGTACATCCCAGAAATTAATAAAGTAGTAGAAGGTTTCGAGTACTATAAGCTGACAGCCCAGACGCTAGGTGCGGCTCTACTTTCAACCCTGGTACGCCTAAAGAAACTCCCGGCAGAACACTATCCAAGCTCTTTTGTCAGAGGACATTCATATTCTCCTCTCTATAAAGATACATGGCCTAGCTAACTTTGTTCGTTGCCTTTGCAGACGCTCTTTTTCCTCTTTCCTTTTCTACTATCCAAACACCATTCCCGTCCAATATTAGGGACCACACTCTTTTGATCAACATTCTTTTATTGCTGGATAGAGCCCCCTGAGACTGAGGTTTGAACGAAAACATGGGACCGTGGTCCCAGCTTTCGTGGAGCTTTGTGCTCATATCTACTTTCATTACCCCGTCTCTTGGAGGAGTCATCACATCAAGACCTGGTAGCGCCAGCGTAGTTGCAGTCCTCGAATCGCCTGGGGAATGCCGCGCCTTTATCTCGTATGTCGACTTCCCCCATCCATATCCTATAACTTGAATTAGCGAAGAGCATTTTGCTAACCCGTCATGAAATCATTACAGACCCTTTGATTACTCCGCCAAGAAGCGTCGTAACCATGAGCTGCCAGTCTGCAGTACTGACAGTTCCGGTATTGTTGCTGCTCGCGACACCGGTGTCGTTGACGCTGACGGGCGCGATATTGTCCCTGCGTCACTGGAGGCTGGCATATCCCTGGTAGGGCATACTGAGCTGTCTTTCCTGTTTGGAAGGCAGGTAGTCGATGGCGGCGATTATAGCTGCGGTCCCGACCGCCCTTGCAAGAATAAGGCCTGCTGTCCCAAAAAGACTGGCCAGTGCAACTACGGCGAGGAGTGAGTTCCTTATCCCGTTTTGACCAGTCGCATGGCTTGTCTAAACATAACATTTCTCGTACTTGCTGCTGGACGAGGCTAACGTTTTCCCCTCTCCCTATTGTAGAGCTTGTGGCACATCTGGAATCTCTCCTAACGAGGTGTGCTGGTCCAACTGCGATGCGAAGGCAGAGTGCGGCAAGAACGCGGCTATCCCCGGCCAGAAGTGTCCCTTAAATGTCTGCTGTGGAAAGTGGGGTTTTTGCGGAATGACAGAGTAAGTAAAGGTCCAAAGTATGAAGGTGTCGGCAGAGGAAAACGTTGCTGAAGATCGTGATAAACAGAGACTTCTGTGACAAAGAGGACCATGGAGCCACTGGCGGATGCCAGTCCAACTGTGATCAGCCAGGGCCCAAGGACAAGGCTTCCGACCAGCTCAACCGTGTCATTGGATACTACGAGGCATGGAGACACGACTCCAAATGTCAGGATATGGTGTGTTACTCTTTCCTCTAGCAACGTGTAAGTTCCACTGACCGTGAGATAGGGCTTGAACGATATCCCCGTTAACTCCCTGACTCACCTGTATTTCTCTTTTGCCTTTATCATGCCGGACTTGCAAATCGTCGGCATGGATAACCTTCCCGATAAGTTATTTACCGACTTTACAAATCTCAAGAAGAAGAACCCCGCCCTAAAGATGGTTATTGCTATTGGTGGATGGACGCACAATGATCCGGGCCCATTGCAGAAAGTTTTCAGCGACATGGTCAGCACCAAATCAAACCGATCCAAGTTCATCGGTAACCTCATGTCGTTCCTTCGCATGTACGCCTTTGACGGTGTCGACTTTGACTGGGAGTACCCTGGTGCAGACGATCGCGGTGGTGTCCCCGAGGACGGCGAGAACTTCACCCAATTCCTCAAGGAGCTTGACGAGGAGAACAACAAGCAGCCTGTCAAGTACATTGTATCTTACACAGCACCGACAAGCTTCTGGTATTTGCGCCATTTTGACCTCAAGTCGATCGAGTATACCGACTTTGTCAACGTCATGTCGTATGAGTAAGTGATCTTTACTTTTTCCTTTGTCTCTTACACCTTTAACGCATCTCGGCTAACCACTTGCATAGTCTTCACGGCGTCTGGGATGCTTTGAACCCGATTGGATCTCACATCTACGGCCACACCAACTTGACAGAGATGAGTCTCGCGTTCGACCTCTTCTGGAGAAACAACGTCCCGGCCAAAAAGCTGAACATGGGTCTCGGTTTCTATGGTCGCGCGTTCCAGCTTGCTGATCCATCTTGCAATAAGCCTGGATGTCTCTTCAAGGGAGGCGCCACAAAAGGAGCGTGCAGTGGTGAGTCTGGCATCCTAAGCTACCGCGAGATTATGGAAGTTATCAAAGTCAACAAGATCAAGCCCGTCCACGATGAGGAGGCCGGTGTCAAGTATATCACCTGGAACACTGACCAGTGGGTGTCATTTGACGACAAGGAGACCTTCAAGCAGAAGAAGGACCTCGCAGCCAAGCTCGGCCTCGGAGGCTATCTGATCTGGGCTATCGACCAGGATGACGCCGAGATGTCAGCCCTTTCTGCCGTTCTGGACCCCAAGCCCTTGGGCGACTTCAGGTCGATCGACAAGGGTGACGAGAATTGGACGGGCACCAACGAGATGTGCTACGTTACGAGCTGCGGCGTTGAAAAATGCAAGGCAGGTGAGATCAAAATCACTGATCAGAAGTGCGGCAAGAACCAGAAGAGCACTCTCTGCTGTCCTTTGTCAGGTGCACCTGACCCAAAGTCGTGCACCTGGCGGGGAGGCGAGACTAAGTTCTGCAACGGCTACTGCAAGGACGACGAGGTCATGACGCACATGAGCAAGTACGGTGGTGGTCACGACTGCTGGGATGGCCAAATGGCGCACTGCTGCGAGAGTTCCCTAGGCGAGAAGAACATCTGCAAGTGGCGCGGCGTTGGCGAAACGTGCCACAGCGGCGAGCTGCCCCTCACCTTCTCCGGAACCGTCCTTGACATCCTTGACGACATAGCCAAAGTCATCTTGAGGGTTCTCGGTCGCGCACACCCGCTCGCAGCCCTTACGGGTCTGGTTCTGCTTGAGGTTCTCGACGAGCTGGATATCGACACCCAGAAGCTGTATTGCTGCCCTGAGAAAGAAATTGAAAAGTGGAAGAACTGCGCCTGGTACGGTAAGCCCGGAAACTGCTTCGACGGCCACTGCCCGGATATGAAGACGGTGCAAATCACCGACTCGTACTTTGGTGGTAGTGAAACTTGCGGCATTCACCTATCCCGTGTCCGCACCTTCTGCTGCGAGTCGGATGGCGAGCCCCTTTTCCTGCCTGTGGATCTCAAGAACCTGTTTGAGCACCCCCCTGAGGGCGGTTCTGACACGGACTTCACCCTAGAGACGGACAAGACGTCGGACGGCGGCGACAATGATCCTAACGATGCTGCGTTCCAGTTCGTGGTCCTCGTTTCGCCCGAGGCGCTCCAAATTTCGCTCGACAAGCGCGACGGGTCTCATTGGGACGTCTTTGACTGCAATGACTCGGTCTCCGAGGGTGAGCAGACAGTCCGCATCGTCTGCAATGATCACACTCCGGACAGCAACTGCCATAAGATTGGACTCGGCCATGGTGTCCCAGGAACCATTCTCCAGATGCCCAAGGGCTGTGGTCCAGGCAAGTATGCCGTTGCCAAGTCCATGGTACCGGCCCCTGGCAGTGACCACACTAAGCTCCTGCCCCGTCAGCTGTCACATCTTGCCAGTCTCAAGCCTGTCGTCTACGACTTGACTTTTGACTACGATTTCCACCGCGTGCCGCGTGACCTTGGCAACACCCAAATGCGCATAGACTATAGCAATCAGGACGACTACTGGAACAACATCGTCGCAGGTTCCGTCAGTCGGAAACGAGACGTCCATGGTCGCAAGAGGCTCGCCAAGCGCACACTCCAAGATGTTGGTGGTAACCCGGTGCGCTGGCTCGAGGAAGAGTTCCGTGACGACTTTCACTTCGATCAAATTGCTTCGCGGGACCTGCACGAGCGGTGGTTCGGCAAGAGCATCCTTGAGTGGCTGGCGGCTCTGGTAAAACCCGAGATCAAGCGCGATTTTACGCACAAGTACGACGACAGCGTCACGGCAAAGTTATTTGACGAGTCGTGGGACTGCCCAGGATCGGTAGAGCGCGTCAACTACGACGGCCATCTCCTTGGCCAGGCCGTTCTCGACATCGAAGTCGAGTCCAGTTTCGGGTTCACCCTCATTGTAGAAAGTCTCACCCTGCCCCTCAACCTCGACCAGAGTTACCTGACGTTCTACAACAAGGGCAAGGTCACTGGTGTCGTTACCCTTGAGGCCCTTGCCCGCGTAACATACGAGAAAAAGAAGGTCATTCTCAACCTGCCTTTCCCCGGTGCCTCCTTCAAGATTCCGGGAATTGCCACGATAGGGCCCCAGCTCACTGTCGAGGGTAGCATCGATGCCTCCCTCGGCATGGCTGGCTTGATTGAGACTAAGCTTGAGATTGCCAAGTGGGAAGTCCGCCAAGTTATGCCCGACACCAATTCCTACAGGCCCGAGCTCATCGACAACAGCAAGCCAAGCCTCGATCGGACGGGCGACTTCTCAGGCATCCAAAAGCCGGAATTCTACGCAGGCGTCACAGCATCGGGAGATGTCACCTTCAAACTGTCGGCCGCTGCCGAGTTTGGCGTTCGCTTCGTTGACAAGTGGGAGGTTGATCCGGCCGCCGCCGCAGTCGTGGGCGAGGTCAGCCTAACGACTAAGTTCGCAGCCGGCATCTCGACCACTGGAACGTGCCCCTTTACATACGGTCTCGATGTCGGCGCTCGTTTGTACGCGAGAGCAACGGCGCCCAAGATGTTTGGCTGGGCTGGTGGTGAGGTTGACCTGACGGACAAGTGGACAAAGACCATCATCGAGGGCGGCACCTGTCCTGATCTAGGCCCAATACCTTCCAGGAGAAGACGCCGAGGTCTTGACTATCTGCTCGACGAGGGTCGCGCTGAAGATAACCTTGACGTGACCAGGAACATGTCGAGAGTCGGAGCCGCCGAGCCCAACCGTGATGTGAAATCTATGCACAGCTCCAGCACTAGCCTGCACACATACCCTGCTCCCGGCGGACATGTGTCAGTCCTGGCCAAGAGAGGTGCTGTCTACGGCCCAGCCTTCAGTCTCCCCGTCGGCGAATTCTTCTGCCCTGCTCAAGACAGTGAAGGAAGCAGCACGTGCGAGGAAGCATACAATGCCCTAGCAAAGAGCAATGAGGGAGGTGTCTGGAGTGATGCGGCCAAACGCAAGAGGGAGGAGCTGACGCCAACGTCCACTATTGATGAAAACGCCATCGCCGCACATTTTCATGCTCATCAGCAGCGAAGACATAGCCATAACAGCCACACGGAAGACGAGCTAATGGACATGCTTGAAAAGAGAGACGGGGCAAAGCTGGTCAAGGCCTGTGGTCGAACATGCGACATCTCCGACGATTTTCCCCCAGGCGGCCAGCTGAACGGCGAGGATTGGGGCTGGGAAGATCCTATGGATTGCGGCAACTTTATGTTCGGCAGTCCTCTGCCGGCACGCGCCGCCGGCGTCTCATACCACACAGAGCATGTTCTCGAGGCCCAGATGATCGACCTGTTTTTTGAACACCTCAGGACTACCAAAGCTAGAGTGCCGGACCCAGACCTAAATGCGCGCCCGGGAACACTCATTGGCTTCTGTGAATATGTCGACCAGTTGTGGGACGTGCCCGCTTTCGTGTGGCCCGGAAAGGACACGCAAGGCGGCGTTGGCACGCCTTGGAACCCGATTATGCACGTCGCGGCGCAGTTCCCATCAAAGACGTTCAAAAGGAGCGAGTTTGTTGCCCTCGAATCCGCCATTAACACGCCTTCCAAGACGAGTCCCTGGAGGATGGGAGACCCATGGAGAACTAAATCATGGACCAAGGACATTCCTGACTACGCTAAGGCCAAGGAAGCTTTCCACAAGATGCGCAGCACACTGGGCTCTCGCATCTACCAGAATCACCAGACAATTAGAACAACCACGAAAACCCAGACGGATCGGATCGGCGACGTGCTCGACGCCCTTGACACGACCCTGCTAGCTAACAATCCTAAACCCGGATTCCGGCCATGGACGAAGCAGAATCTCAAGACTGCGTGGCACAGTTTCATGAAGGCCAGATACACCTCCATGCAGGCCAAGACAATAAGCTCATTAATGACTGGCTTCCTGTGATGAAAGCTGTATATGTCACACAGGCTGAAAAGGACAAGTGGAAGGATGCCGCGGGTGATTCGGTGACGGTATTAGCTACGAAACGGGAACGTCGAGCTTTCATAAAGGCCATTGAAGACTTTGAAGCGGGTTGGAACGGACTGCCCGCATGGACCAATCCACTCTAGAAGTTAGGTATTGCAACAATAGCAGTATTGTTATTGTTTTCGATATGAAGCAGGGCCAAACCCTAATTTGGCTTCTGTTATTACCTGCAGACGCTCACTGTCTAAAATTTGGTCGGCACAATGATGGCAGACGTAACGTATGTAGAACAAACAAACAAACAACAATCTAGTTTGCGGTATTAAACAAGATTTTCATTTATGTTAGTTCAAGTTATTCAACAAATTGAAAGTTTTACTCTTCGTTCTTGATTTAGGGTTCGTGCTTCTTCGAGGCAGGGGAAAGGATGTCTGCGCGGGAGATGGTCTCATCTCGCCGCGCCATTTGCAACCGCGTTCTCTATCAGCTTCGCACGCCCGTAATCCTTCCTAGTTAAAAACAATTGAATTGTAATTTCGGCAGGTCTAGCTTAGCTCACATGTTCTTCTCATTCAGATTCAAACCTCCCCTTGTCACTCCCAGCTTCTCGTCCAGGAAACGGAAAGTGTATTCGTTGCTCAACCCGAATGCTCCAATCTTGGCCTGCAATGCACTATCTGCCGGTGTGTTCGCCATCCAGAGCTCCTTCTCCTGTTCTGAAACCCTGTTCAAGTGCTGCCAGACTATTATAGGATGGCTCTCTACATTCAAGTACAATGAGTTGGCGGCGCCTGATATTAATGTTGGACAGGACACACTATCTAGATAGTTCTTGCTACTATGCTGACGGAACGTGTATTTCTTTATCTCTAAAAGGATATCTGTTGGGCGATCTAGCTTCCAAAAAGCACCTAAGACAGATATCTCCTATTTAAGCTGAAAGTTAAGGCTCGCACCTAGGTTAATGATACTGTTGACAACAAATTTTGACAGCCAACCACTCATTCATGCGTTAATGAAAGTAGGCAACACGTGCTAAGTGCTAAAATCCTATATATCGTACAACGGGTCTATGGCTACACAAGCCTTGATATGCGAATCTGTTGCACCGCGCAGAGCGAAATAGCCCCTAAGAGCAGATCTAGAAATAGCGATTCTATTAAGGTTGAGGTTGAGGTTAGTGTTCTTTCTTAAGAAGGCTGTTAAGTAGTCTAGTACATGACGAATTATGTGTTCCTAGTCTAGTTAAAGGGTAAGACCGTCCCTACGCAGCGCTATTCCTTAGCTAGGCCTGTTAAAAGTGAGGCATGCATAGCCTAGATCGGGCGCAGCTAACGGGTTTAAAAAGTACAACTCCTCTTAGATAGAGTCTGCACCGCTACAATTAACTAATACTGGCGTTTTACTAGTGATTTATTTGGAAGAATGTAGTAGATAGAGATATCCCTTTAAAAGAATGCTACTAGGGTATAGAATGTCTAAGAACTTTACGCCTCTATTACATAGCTTAACACGCTTCTTAAACAGTTTAATGCCCTTTTTAGTAATTAGCAGACAGCAAGAATCCTGCTACAGTAGCGTTGCGCCTATAAATATGTACTAGCTTGCCTGTGTATAATTTAAAGCACGCAAGATGGCTTGTCTAGCTCTAATTTGCAATTTCTGTCTTTAAGACACTAATAGGCAGTTACCTCTGCTCTGTCAGCCTGATTCTTCTATGCGTTATGCTAGGACTGCGCATTGCCCTCTGTAATAGATGCAACAGCCTTAAGGACCTTATAAAGCTCTGCTCTGCTATTAGAAGCTGTACCTAGGATGCGAATGACCTTAAAGCTGAGCTATGTGTTTTTGAAAAATTTGTGCATTGTTGAAATGTGGTCTGTTGTCAACTAAGGATGGGAATCTTACAGTCAGTCGTTTTGCTATTGCAATCGTCCGAGATTGTATGCAATTCGACTTTGTTCCTATTCCTCCTGTTCGGGGCTCCATAGTTGCCCCACTCCGATTGAAACAGTTGAAGCGATCCGATTGGTCCACACTTCACCGAATCAAACCGCTGAGTTTTCGGCACCGGTCACCTCTCTCCAAGATGGCAGAGTAGTCCGAATGTTTCGGTCGGTACAGCTGTGTCATCGCTGAATGTAGCACTCCACGACATGTGAGGCTGCTTCCCAAGGTCGCCACGGCGGTTGTCCCATGGGTGCAGCGAAGCACATCCTGACTGCGCATAATAAATCTCCGAACATCGCGTGTAACAATCGCCGACGGATCCCCGAGTCAGCCTTCCCTCGGTGGCCAGTCGGTGAAGCTCAGCTGCAGTGTGCAGTTGAGCGCTTGCTTAACCTACAATGATATTGCAGAGGCGATGGAATTCGAAATCAAATTTGGCTCAAGACACCATTCTTCACTGCTAGGATAACGGCCACCATACAATGGCAGATGTGCAGGTCGTAAAGTCTTCCGCGGCTTCGAAGCCTTATGAAGCCATAACGTCTTGCCCACCTCAGACGTCTGGAATCCATCCGCTCGAAGAAGATGTGTCGGCTACAGAGCGAGACCCGATCACTGCCAAGTACAAAGAAGAGAGGGAAAAACGCTTACGCCCTGATGGTGTGAGACAGTTTAGGGAAACAGAAGGCGAGCTCGCTGCTTTTAAAGAGGATATATGGGCCTCGCCTTTGATATGCGATCCGATTCACACAGAGAAAAAAGTTCTAACTGTTGGTGGGGGCTTTAGAGGTTTAATAGCAGGTGTAAACCTGCTAAAACAAGGTATAACCGACTTTGTAATTATTAAAAGAGGATTAGATTTTAGTAGCACCTAGTTCTAGAACCAATATCTAGGTACGAATATCTAATGTTTCTTGTCTAAGTAACATGCTCTAACTAACGTAGGTGTAACATGTAATGTAGAGTTGTTAATCTATCTTCTATTTTTAGAAGAGACAGGATATATGCTAAAGAATCGATTCTTGTATAGACTAGAGGTACGAGAACAAGTTAAGCGTATAGTTAAGAAATAGAACCTAAGACTAAAGTCCTATCTTTAAACTAAAATTATCTTAATAGAATAGAACGAATCTATTCTCTAGTAGCGTGTTTGTACTAATTAATCTAATTGTTTTCTTACGTAATTTGTAGTTATAGCTACTAGCACTCTATATAAGTCTAAGCTACTAGCTATATTAGAGATTAAGATCTTTTAGCGCAATTATTTTTACTTAGGTTAATTTAATTACAGAGTTATAGGTAGTAATGCAAATAGCTCTTTAGTTAACCTAGAAGATAAAACAGTTAGTATTATTAGTACTAAAGCAAGTAGTGTTTAATTAGTGCCTTGTATAGTATAAGATATAAAAAAGCTTTATATCTTTTAGAGAACTCTGTCTACTATAACTCTACGTAAGAATTAAAAGAACAACTAGAATAAGGTATATCTATCTAGGTAGTAGAAGAATATAATAGATCTCTTTACTAATCTTATGTAAGATAAAACGTAGATAGAGAGTATATAGCTCTTAAAGATCTAGAACTACTTATAGTAAGGTAAGTTACAAATAATATAAAGGTAGTAGAAGTTAAAGTTAGTTCTAAAAAGATACTAAAATTGTTTAAGATAGCTAATTTTAAATTAATAGAGAAGCTCTAAAACATAATTAATAATACTATCTACAATCTAGTAACTATATAGAAACTAAAGCTATAGTAAGCTAATCTTCTCTATTATACTAGCCTTATCTAATACTTTAATTATTATAATAGGTACGCTTTTATATATAAATAGTCTACGTTCTATAATACCTTTTATTCTACCTTTAACCGCCCTAATATTAAGCTTATTAATACTAATAGGCAAGGCATATTCTACCTTACTACTACTAGTATAGTTACATCTAGTAAATCTTATTCTATTAATCTTCTTATTTACTCTACTAGCTTTAAATTTAAAGTTAGAGCTAACTTTAAGCCTTGTACTAGTATTACGCTTATTAGTTATAAAGGCTATACTCTAGATAAGAAGTTTACTAGTAACTCTCTACCTAGCTTCTTAACTTTCTTTAGTATATATATCTGTAAGTCTCTAAACTACTTTAATATTAGTTCTATGCAAGTAGGTGTTATAGCTAATTAGACTTATACTATATATATTACTGTGCAATATATTTTAGAAGTTATTAAAAGTATTCTAGATAAGAGTTCTGCGCAGGTAGTTAAGCTAACAGCTAAGATAGAGGAAGAGTAGTTAAAACAGATTAAGTAGAGAGTAGAAATATAGTTAGACTTTTATAAACAGTGTTTACTAGAGTATTACAATATAGAGAGAGAGCTAGAAGAGATTCTACTAAGATAGAGTGCTTTTCTAAAGAGAATTATTACTTAGAGAAAGAAGTTAAAGGCTTAGAAAGAGAAGAGATGTATAAAAGAAATAGAAAAGAGATAATTAGACTATAGATTAGATAATAGTAGTTTTACAATTTTTTTGCATCTCTTTTCTATATCGCCTCTATAGAATACTTTTTTTAGATTTACTATAATAGTGTACTAGTAATTTTTATTTCTAATGTTTAATATCAGCATTTGCATAATTATCTAAACTTATCTCTTTAGATTAGACTTCTAAGAACTATAGTTAAGTACTTTAAACTATCTTTTAGTGTATTAGATAAGGCTATAGATTATTACGTAGTAGTATTAGTATTAGATTATAATAAGGTATACCTAGAATTATATAAGAGTACTATAGATTATATATAAGCTATCTTATAGTACTATTTATACTACTATCTAAGCATTATAATCTTATAACACTATCTTGTCTAATTACTAAGAGCTATATCTAAGACTAACAATATAGCCTTATATTATCTTTTACTATATTATGAGTCTATTTTTACTCTTATGTATTCTAGAAGATTATCTACATCTTTCTTCTTAATAACTTACTCTAGCTTTGTTATTAACAAAGGTTAATTCTATATACCTAAAAGAAAAGCTCTAATTATACTATTTATCTCTAGTATCTTAGCTCTTTTAATCTACTTCTTAATACTTAGCTTTTTAATATCTTTACTAGTCTACTCTTCTATACTTTTCTTTATCTTTATACTTTTAATCTGTACCTTACTACTCTTATATATATACTAGACGTCTAAGTTCTAAATACTACAACGCACTATTTTAACAATTATAGATATAGTGCTGTGTAGAGAGATAAGATTAATCTAGCCTTTAATATATTTTACGTATAGAATAGCTTATATCTACTTAGAATACTTAAATAGTAATTCTATAACATTAGTAGTAGAAGCGCTAGGTCTAGTAATACTAGAGAGACGATAAATAACAAGTAGTATTAGGTACTTATAATTTATTTTCTTTAGAAAAACCTTAGACGCCTATTTAGACGCTATATAGCTATTAGAGCTGTTAGTTACTAGCTTAAACTTCTATATATTAATAGATGGATAACTCTTTTTTTCTAAGAGGTTTACAACTAAAGTAGTTAATATATAATAGAACTATAGACTATACTCTACTACCTAGCTAGTAAGCTACTTAGTTAATAATACGTTAACTTACTAGAGTAAAGTGTAAGACTTTAAAAATAAAACATTAGCTTTATTATAAATAATTATGTTAGCTTCTAAAAGAATTAGTATAATCTTAGAAGATAGTAGACTAAGTAAGAAAAGTAACTAGTTGCCTCTATATACTACTACTTTAGAAGATATAAACACTATATCTATTTATAAGTAGTCTAGATAGATTATAATATAATAGATCTTCTCTATTAATAATGTTTTAACTAATTGCTATAGAATTATCTTTTCTAGAAAACTAGTTGCGCTAGCTATTCTTATATACAAGAACTTTTCTTCTAGCTCTAGCACTTTAATAGCTTTAATAGTAGTCTTAATTAGACTTATATTAGTAGAGTTATAATATATTAAAGAAGAAAATAGTGTAGTGTTAGTAGAGTGTTATGTAACCTAGAGCTTTATATAGTCTAATATATTAGTTTACACATATATATCTAGAGTTTGTTAGTAGTACTTAATTAATAGTTCTACTACTATTATTATATATAAGAGTAGTATAATAGCTAAATAGTCTAAAAGTAAAGGCTAGCTATAGCTAAGGTTTATTAGCCTATAAGAAGCTCTATTACAAGCTGTGTAGAAGTAAAGAATTAACTTGCTATAGTAACTATTTAGTAAAGAGAAGTTCTAATACATAATATTTAACTTAATAAGTAACCTATAGAGAGGCGCACTATTAGTATATTAATATAAAAAGAAGAACTTATTAATAATTACACGTAGTAAAAGTATTAAAGAGGTAGCCTAAGTATAGAGCATGTTTCTAAAAGTAGTTTAGTTTTAGAATAGAGAGGTATTTTGTAATAGAATATCTTAGTAGATTACTAACTAATTTCTTATCTATATATAGCTATAATAGCTAGAACTATGTCTAGTGCTTCTCTATCTAGATTACCTCTACCTACACAAATACACTAATCTAGTAGATAATAGATACTTAACTAAACTATACTAAACTATCTATTACTATCTACGTTACTGCCTCTCTAGGCTTAGTCTGCTACTTCTGCCTAGTATCTAGCTCTACTATAGGTTTCTTAATATACGCTATTAGCTTAGATTACTCTATACTAACTAAATATAGCAACTACTATATCTACTCTAACTATAGATTTACCTTATCTCTCTTTCTCTTCTAGATAGTGTAAAGAAAGTAGAGAGGAAGGATTTAAAGATAGCTACTTTCTTCTCTAATCTAGGAGACCTAGACTAACTAGACTAGGTAATTCCAAATATAGGAAGCGTATAGCCAAAAGAGGTAGATAAAGATAAAGATAATATAATAGTGTAGATATTATATTAAATGCTAGGTACAGAACTAATAGAGAGAGAGAGAAAGAGTAGTATCTATACTAGAAATTTTCTTCTCTCTATTACTAAGTAGAATAATCTAGAGTAGCTATTATTAATAGCTGCTTATAAATAAACTTAGATTTATAAGCAGATTACGTAGAAGATTACGTATTTCTAGTATCTAGCTTACGTAGGTAGACACAAAAGCTATTACTATAGATAGAAAAGAATAACTATAAATAGCTAAAGAGCTAACTTTAGATCTAGACTAGCTATAGCTATAATAAGTATAGCTATCTAACGCTCTAAGGTTAGGCATTCTTTAGCACGTGATTTCCCTATTAGATAGGCGCTATACCTAATTAGAAAAGTACCTATAAATAGGCTAAATATAGGTATAAAGAAGCTATATAGCTTAAGTTACCTTTCTAGGTAATAGCTATACCTAAATAGGAAATCTAATAAAGATTATAAGAATAAAGTCTTATAACTTTATTAAATATTTATAAAATAGAATCTTAGTAGTAGTTTCTAAGTTCTAGTATCTATTAGAGAAATTCTATAATTTTAATCTAACTTTTATACTTTTTAATCTAATCTCTACTTTATTCTACTTATATATCACTTTCTCTCTATCTTACTATAGATATATAATATTCTACTTAATTAAGATTTAGTATAGTTTCTTTAATTTTATAGTTAACGTGTTTTATAAGCGAGTTAGCAACCTAAGTAAGTTAGCAATGCTAAACTAGCGCACTACCTACGCGCAACTATTGCGTAATGTCTTAACTACAACAATCTTAAAAGACATATACTAAAGCTAATATACAGCTTGCTATCTCTAATATTAATGCGTAACGTGTGTAAAGCGTTAATTAAGCTGCAATAATATATAATATACTAGAAAGCACTCTTATTAACTAACGCGCTAGAAAGCATATATAACATAACTATAAAGTAAACTTAAAGCGCCTAATAAAACTAAAAGAGAAGGCTATAGTCTAAAGAATTCTTAAGCTGTCTAAATAAGAGCTTGCGCCTCTAAGGTCCTATATATAAGAAATAGTAGATAAACTTCTTTAAGTATAGCAAAGTAACTCTATTAGCAAAAACTAGATTAACAACTTTATTAAATAGACTTCTAAGCTCTATACGTGCTAAAACTATCTATATAACTATTAGTAAACTGTCTATAAAGATTCTGCAGCTATCTAGCGCTAGCTTAACTTAGTATAAGAGATAAAATAGAAGTATAGAATTATAGACAATAACATCTACAACTTTAATAAGACTAGCTTTATAATAGGCAAGATTTTAGCATAGATAGTTATTACTAGTTTAGAAGTAGCTAGAAAAAAGAAGGTTATCTAGCTAGATACCTATAAGTAGATTACTATTATCTAAGGCGTTAGCGCTGCAGATTACCTGCTTCTACTCTTTATTATCTTTACAGGTAGTGTGCTTATTAATGTCTAGTTTAAGAACTTACTACGTAATTAGATCCTTAAAGTTAGCTCTAATAGCTAGATAAACAATTAGCTTGCTCTTGTATAGTTAGAGCACTTTAATAAGCATACAAAGTTAAGCACTGTAGGTGCGTACTAGCTACTTATACTTAATAGCTATAAGAGCTATAGCTTGCTAGAATTTTAGAATATTTATAAGAAGAAGAAAATTATTATTTGCTATATATCTCTGTATTTATTACACCTACTGCAGCCTCTTAATATTAGTTGCTTTACACTGTTAAAGCGTAGGTACAGTAACTAGATCTTAGTCTTAGTACGCAACTGTATACACTTTATTAGTAAAAAAACGTTTCTACAAGCATTTAAGCTAGCTTTTAAATAGTTATTAACAGTAGAGAATATTAAGACAGGCTTTAGAGGTGCTAGGCTAGTTCTACATAACCTAGATGCTATTCTATTAAAGCTAGACGTAAGGTTGTAGACTCTAGCACTATTACTACTAAGGTAGAGTATATAGAAGGCGTAGACACTACGCAATGCATATAAGATTAAAAAGCAGTTTACGCTTATTTAATAGAGAATCTAAAACCAGCATAGATTCTCTAGAAGCTTATTAGATAAAAAGATTAATTAGCTAAGTAAAGATGTATAGTAGATTATATATAATATAGTGTTATTATAGAAGAAACAAGCACGTATGCAAAGCGCAATTAATAAGCTTATAAAGTGTTAGTTAAGAAAACAAAAGTATATTTAGATAGAGAAGACTCTAATAGTAGAGAAAGTATAGAACTTAATTACTAAGAGAGAGAGTAGAGAGTATAATACTAGCAAAAGGCCTATGTGTAAGATACACAGCGCTATGCACTATAGACGTTATAGTAAAAAAGAACATAACTTACACACTTATAAAATAGAAATAGAGAATACTAAAAGTAGCAATAAGTTTAAAGAATAGATTAGCTTACTATAATTTTTAATAAGTGTGTTATGCGTTGTGTAATTGTTACGCGTAGATAGTGCACTAGTTTAGTGTTACTAACTTACTTAGATTGCCGACTTGCTTATAAAACACGTTAATTAGAAACTTATAAAAAGTAGTTAAGTAAAAAGTACTAGGCTACTAAGAAAATACTAGAACTAATTAAAAAGAAGATACTAGACTACTTAAAAGCTAGTAAAAAAAATATATAATTAAGTTTTAAAATATAGCAATTTAATTTACTACATACTTAAAAAGAATCTATACTAATAAATTATATAGAAAAAACTAATTTATACTTAAAAATAACTACTTATAATCTATACTAGTAGTAAATAGAGACTAGTTAGAGAACTTTAAATAAAGCTAGTACTTAGTAGAAAGATAGTATACTAATCTATAACTTAACTCTAATCTTAATTACTAGTAGATAACTTCTAGCTTAATATAGATAGAATTTTATAGATAAAGCTAAATCTTTAGCTATAGATCTACTATTAGATAGAATAGCGCTTATATTTATAGAAGTAGAAATTTAGTAAATAAATATAATTAGAGATAAAGTAAATAAAGTAGTAGATAGAAAGCTATTAAAAAGTTCAAAGAAGAAATTTTTATAGTAACAAAGCTTAAAATCTATACTAGTAAAAGTATAGATAATAAGAGAAGATTATATAAAAAGTAATAAACTCTACTAGTAGATTAAAGTATATAGTTGTAGAATTAATAGAATTATCTTATTAGAAGTTTTAATAGATAGTTAGTAGAAGGTTAACTATAGTCTACTAGTACTTAGAACTATATTATTAATATAGATTAGAGTCTTAATTATCTATAGTAGGTTAGTAAAAAAGAATTTATAGCTTATACTATAGTTTTTTCTATTCTAGAAATACTATATAACTAGTTAGTAAAAAGAGTTTTTTAAAAGAGCTAAGTAGATATAAAGCTATTTAGATAGTATATTATAAATGTATTAATTTCTCTCTCTTTTATAATTAATATATCTAACTAGCTTTATTTAGCGTTTAAATATCTTATATAGAGTAATAAAGATAGTTTTAGTTATAGTTAAAAAGCTTAGAAAGCTTATAATATTATAAACACTATTTTCTTTAAGATAGACTAGCTATTTTATCTTCTTTAGCTAGATAGATATCTAGAAAGAAAACTCACTACTAAAAGTTACTATTAAAAAAAGAATCTTTATATTTTACCTATATAGTCTACTTAAGCTATCTCTTTAACTCTATCTAAGTCTTAACTATTAGTAGGTATTCTACTCTACTAATACAAGATATTAGTATTAGTATAGTACTATTAGCCTTTTTATAAATATACTATAGCTAGGTTACTTAATAGTAGATCTACTATAGCTATTCTATTAAAGATACTTATAGAGAATTTCTATATTTCAGAAAAATTCTCTATCTAATTTTTCATTTTACTAAAGATTACTATAAATAACGTTTAGCTTAGATTCTTAATTGAATATATATTATAGTAGTATTTTATAGTAAGCTACTAGTTAGTAGTAATATAGTAGTAGTAGATTAATATTACTTAGTTCTAGAAAGCAAATCTAAGTATCTTTCTACTAGAAACTCTAGAGATTAAGATAGTAAAGAGTCTATAAATAGCTACTAGTACTAGACAATAGTATCTACCTTACTATAGATATATAGTATCTACCTTATTATAGATATATGTTTAATAGATATCTAGATAGAAACTCTTCTAAGCTACTAGTAAATAGCTATAGTCTATCTAGAGAGATATATACGCTTTTATATACTTAATAGAATAGTAATATATAGTTAAATAATTTTATCTAATATAGATTAAATCTACTTTTTTCTATCATAAAATCCAAATATAATATTTCTAGATTACTAGAGAATATCTTTTTAATCTAAGTATTAAATTAGTTTTCTTCTATATTATTGCGTTAGCTCCAATACATTAAAATATCTAGCTAAAAATTTACTTTTTTAAGTAGTACTAAGTCTATTAAAAAGAGATAGATAGTAAGAAAATAGAAAATAAATTATCTAAACTTATCTTAACTATCTAGTAATATATCTATTTATAAATTAAGTAAAGATATACTTATTACTATATTTATCTAACTTCTTTAGTATTGAATATATACTTTAGATATATAGCTCTATATGTATCTAAATTAAAAACAAGCTATTTTATTATTCTTTTATTATCTATTTTAAATATATAGCTAAATAATCTATATATTATTATAAGTTAATACTACTATTCTAAGATATAGTGTTAATCTCTACTAGTATAACCTAAACTATTACTAAGTGTTCTATATTACTAAGTGTTCTAAAATCTCTTAGTAGCCTTAATCTATGCTACAACTTCTTAATTTTATTGCTATTAAATAGAGAGCCTGCGTACGTTGTACTAGTATCTAATTCTAAGAACACCTCTATATTCTTTTTACACGTTTGCATATTGTACCTAGTTCTACTGTAGTTTCTATAGCGCTAAAGAGCTAGTTAGGCTAGTTCTTAACTACTACTACTATAAGCCTTTTTAGATTGCTAAGGCGCTATAGATACCTTAGCAGCTACC
This sequence comes from Phoma sp. RAV-16-625, assembly GCA_004335185.1. Taxonomy (NCBI): domain Eukaryota; kingdom Fungi; phylum Ascomycota; class Dothideomycetes; order Pleosporales; family Didymellaceae; genus Phoma; species Phoma sp. RAV-16-625. The sequence goes on along the minus strand of SAUA01000176.1, from coordinate 18,451 downwards.
TACGCTGTAGCAATTCTATACTCTATAGTACTACTCTACTAAATCTGCTTATGCTTACGTAATTTTTACTTAGTTATCTCTACTAATTGCTCTTTAAGCTTATAGATCTAAGCACGTTAAAGCACATTTTTATGTAGTATTAGCTTACTACCTTTTATAAGCTAGAAGAAACTAGCCTAAGCTATAATAGATAAGTAAGTAAAGAAATTGCGTATAAGCTTTAATTAAGATCTAAACTTATAGGTATTACTTAGAGTCTTTAACTACTATAGCGTCTCTAGAAGAAGAAGTTCTAGTAGAGTATACAGCTACACTTTAAGGTAATCTAATACAACCTACGCGTTAATTAAGACTAGCTCTACTGCCTTAAAAGCCTTTTAATAGTTCTACTCTGTAAACATGTTAAAAAACGCGTTCTTAAAGGCAGAAAGAAAGCCTTCTTTGTTAATATAGAAGACGTGTTAGCATACTAAGTCTCTAATGCACTAGAAGTATCTACGCTTTAGTAGTAAGAAGCAGACTATATTAAGTAGCTAGAGAATGTGTAATAAATAGAGGGGTATATAGAGAGTTAGAATCTTATATTTAAAGTAGTAGTTCTTAAAATACTAGTTAAGATAGCTCTTATAGCTGTCTAAAATAAGTAGCTAGTACCTCTCTACCTAGCGCGTCTTTATATGCGCATTAAAGTGCTTTAACTACTCTAGACTAAGCACGTTGTTTATCTAGCTGTTCTTAGAGACTAAGAGCTTCTAATTACACAGTATTAAAGCCTTCTTATACTAGGCAGAGATGTAGATGCGTCCCTTATAGATAATAAAGAGCAGAGTTGCGTACCTAGTAGTGTAGATACTCTAGATAACTATAACCTACTTACAATTACCTAGCTAAACAAGCGTAGGTTAGGTGCGTCTCTCTATATCTATAACAACCTTTATAGAGCTAATTACGCCTATCTAGAAGCTAGTCTTATTAAAGTTATATATGTTGTTATTATAGACGCTATACTTAGCTTTAGTCTCCTCTACTAGCTTAAACTACGTGCTAATTATCTCTAGATTCTTCTAGAGTATTCTCTGCCTATTCTTTACTTAATTAAAGGCTATTTTAAGCTTAGGCAAGCGTATTACAAAGTAATTAGCCTAGCACTTGCTAATAGGCTTGCTACTGTGTATAGCTAGTAGTTTATTAGCTATATCTACTACCTTGTATAGCTAGGGCGCAAATTCTTGCAAGTTAAGGTTAAGTATATATTAGATAATCATCTACTGTTTAGTTGTAGTAAGCTTCTAGCAGTTAGAGGTAGCTTCTATGCAAAATGTAAGTTCTTAGATACAATAAGAGAGTGTACAGCAATTAACGTTAAATACCTCTACAGCAGCCTAGTAGCTTTAGAATTGTCTAGATTTTAAGGCTTTAATAGCAAGCTAAAGCCTCCCTTTATGTTTAAGTAATAACGCGTTTAGTAGTTAAGGCATGTTAGAGAGAGAGAGTAGGTAGAGAGCTTAGCAAGTTTTAGAACACTCGGTAATGTAGAACACTTGGTAATAGTTTAGGTTATAGTTAAAGAACTCTATTATACTAAATTAAAGCTTAGCTAATTGTAGCTAGCTCTAGAATATTAGAACCTAGTCTATATAAACATTAATATTATAGCGATTCTATAGCAATAACTCTATAAGACTTTGTTCGATAATGCTAAGATGGTTGCTAGAATAAGAAGACTCTTTTCTACACCTTTTTAGGTTTAGCTAACTACTATTCAGGTTATGTCTCGTAAGCGTTGGAAACACGAGGTTGGGCTTATCTACTACACTCTGGAAAAGTTCAACAAGGTAAGGATCCAAGCCTGCTGCCGCTGCGCGTCTGGCCCATTCCAGCGGCTCGACTTTGAATGCATTCGGAACCACAGTGCTTAGCTGGTGTAGTGGAATATTGACGTCACCAATCTCATGAATATAACGCAATTTGCCATGGCCCGTCGGTCCCGTCTGCAGTGCCGTCATCATGTCCTGTACCACACTGCTAAGTGAGACCCGGTTCAGAGAGCCTTGGAGCCCCGGCGACACGGGCACGCAGCTCATAAGTCGACAGTAATGAAGCAAAGTATCGGTCAAGTCCAAACGTGGGAATGCTGGTGCATCTGCTGCACTCGTCCCTGTGGCCTTGTTCACCACATCGTCGTCGCCATCATCTGGCTGCACATTGGCGGGACGATGGATACACATCGGCCACAGAGGCCCGCTGTACTGAAACAACCTCTCGAGAAACATTTCGATTGCCCACTTCGACGCGCTGTAGCCAGTTGCAAGCTTCACGTCCGGTGGATATGCGGCTGCAGACACCTCATCCGCGAATTCTAGGCCTGAGGACAGCCAGACACTTCCTGTGGATACGTAATGAAACGGTATCATCCGCCCAGCGCTCCTGCTCACATACATACTGATGATCTCGCGAGTCGAGTCACAAAAATTCTTGCGGATTGAGGAAAAGCTCTTCATGTGCGAGGTATCTGCACCATTTTGGATAATGACGTTTGCAGTGCTGAAGATACGCATCGAGGCAGTCTCCTCCAAGCCCAAATTGGGCTCAGACAGATCACCTGGATGAACTCCCACTTTGGTGTGGCGGAGTGGGGAATTGGGGAGTGAAAGTAGTTGCTTGGTGCTAGCGTTGCCCAGGCGGACGGCAATGCAGTGCACCTTCTGGACGTCAACATCGCAAAGTAATGCTTGCAGGAAAGCTTGGCCCATGAGTTCAGTTGCTCCAGTTAGTAGAACGACTCGTGGTATCAGGGTCTCGACGGGTTTAGCAGATTCTAGAGATCTCTGGATCGTTCCGGGCACATCGGTCACTGTCTTCCAATCCACGTCAACTCGTGAGTCAGGCTGCAAAACACTTCCGCTAGGATCGACGAGTCTAGCCATCGCTCCGAGCGTGGTGTACTGGAACAGGTCCAGAAGTGTAAGTGAAACGCCGAATTCTGTGCCGATATCGTACTGCAATTTAAGCATGAGGGTAGAAATCCCGCCCACATGGAAGAAATTGGAGTGAGACTCGATGTGATGTTGTTTGGGAATTTCACTGGAAAGACAAGTTTCCCAGAGGCGCTTCAGTTGTGCTTTGGCCTTGGTGAGTGGCTCGTTTTCGACGACGCTTTGCGAATGCGCCAGGGAAAAGGGGCCTTCCTGCTCCAGCGGCAACTGTACTACTGCCTTGCAGTCCAGCTTTCCCGATATCGTCATTGGGAAATCTACCACTGCAAATGCTGCAGCAAGACGCATATACTGTGGTAGAGGGAGGCGAGCAAGAATCTCGTTCAGAAAAGCTTGTTGTTCGCTGCGGGAGGAAAGCGCATCGGATTGGAATTTGGCATGTGCACCAGGAAACCCTTCATTCGATTGGCTTGTAGAACGTGTGGGTTGGCGGAAGGACACGACAACTTGAGCCAATGCATTTTCGGATTCCTTGACCATACTGTTCTCGATCTCGGCTAGGTCGATTCGCAGCCCGCGGAGTTTGATCTGGATATCGCCAGACTTACGTCCTTCCACAAGCAGGGTACCATCTTCACACCATCCGCCAACGTCTCCGGTACGATGCATTGTAGTCCAGCCTTTGGCACAATAGTCCTCTGGTGCCAGATCGTTCCGAACGAATCTCTCTGATGAAAGAGCTGGGTTTTTCAGGTAGCCTCTGGCAACACCTGCGCCACCGATTACGATCTCGCCTTGGATGCCAACGGGCACAGGCTGCAATGTCTCATCCATAACGTAAACAAGATATGCAGCTAGAGGCTTGCCTGCGCTGATCGTTGCGGATTTGAAGTCTCCAAGATAGCTTAGCTCGGTTCCTGTAGCGCCCACAGTTGTCTCTGTGGGTCCGTAGACGTTGAAAAGGCGTGGTGCCTTACCCTGGCCATTTGACCTCGCAAGAGATGCAAAAGTTCCCAATGTTTCATGAGTAGTGGCTTCACCACCCGTCATAGCCGTCCGCTAGTGTGACCTACTCTGCAAGAGCGCTTTGCTATTTCCATAGCGGTACCAATTGGAGTATTCCGTTGGTGTCGCTCCCGTAAACGTGATGCCCTCAGCAGCGATGGTTTCAGTGAGGAATGTGGCGTTTGCAGAAAATGCGGAGGGGACCAGACAGAGAAGCCCTCCAGAGCAAAGTGCCAGAAATACTTGCACGAAGCACATGTCGAAACTGCATGAAGTTTGTTGAAGGGAAATACCGTTGCTACCCATGTCGAAAAGGTGAAGGGCGGTTTCGATCCAATTCCTAAGGCCTTCGTGTGGGAGAAGGATCCCTTTGGGCGTGCCGGTAGAGCCGCTCGTGTAGAGAATCATGGCAGAGTCTTTTGCGTAGACTTCGACTAGTTCGGAAGAGTTGGTACCAACGGCCGAATCAGCACCCTCTTGTGTCGTAAGCTCCGAGATGGATCATTACACGGGCACCAGACTTGCTGCATGCTTCCTGCAGCATATCGCTGAGTTCCTCTCCATGCCGCAGGACAAAGCTCGGCTCCCTATGCTGAACTGTTGCGGCCAGACGCTTGACAGGCAGACTGATGTCGAGTGGAAGACATATAGCACCAGCGCGCAATATGCCTAACACCGAACAAACCCAGCCCGGGGAGCGCTCCTGATGGGTGGCGACAATAGACCCCTTCACACAGCCATTAGACCTTAGTGCATGCGCAATACTTGTAGCCCGACGCATCATGCATGCGTAGCTCATGACAGTCTCTGCTGAGCCAGCCATCTTGAGTGCCTTGGAACTCGGCGCATTCTCTATGAAGCGACTGACCAAATCAAGAACTGTTTCTGATTGCAACGCCAGTAGTGGACCTATATTGTTTTATGCAAGTCTCAGTATTGCAGGTTCCACGGGAAAAGATCACCAATATGTATGGATGGGAAACCGCTTACCTTTGCCAAGACCAAGAACCGGTTCCACCTCCTGCGCATCGAACATGACTGCTGATTCCAACGTCGTGTTTGGAATGCGTGAGAACAACTCTACGAGCTTGACAAGGCATTTGATCAAAGTTTGAGCTTGTTGCTCCGTGTACATGTCGTCGCGGACAAGGAGATAGAGGACGCAGTCTCCTTCGCTAGCATCGTCAATAATATCTAAGCATATGTCGTAGGGCACCTTGGACGTTTGAAAAGAGAGAAGCTCGAGTTCGCAAGCATCCATGGGTTGCTTCTTGAGCATGCCCTGACGATAATCAAAGAATGCTTGAATAATGGGAGAGTGCGTTGTCGATCGTGCAACGCCGAGTCTGCTCGGAAAAACATGTCAGCCACATCAGTCTTGCTGAACGATGCCATTTGATCTCTTGAAGTGACTTACTGCGATAGGAGTAGATGGAAAGGTACGTCAGGATGCCCCAAAGCGGCGGCAGCCTTCTCTGCACAGTCTTTCATGAGAGTACTGAAGCGTTGTGATGGGTCGTTGCTGCCCCTAATCGGCACAATGTTGTCAAACGCCCCGAGGGTATTCATAGTACCTTTCTCTGGCCTATTAGAGTCGCTGATTCCAATCGCAATCTCTTCGACGTCGGCAAATCTAGCAAGGAGCGCGTGAAATGTTGCCAGGAAAAAGTGAAATGGTCTGGTCTTGCTCCGCCGACAGAGTTTTCAAATGCGGGCCTTGATGGCATTGTTTATGATTGCATCAGCGCGAGAACTGTCGTATTCGCTAAGTAAAGCTCTCGCTTTTTTGGCTGAGATTCGAAGTATAGGTAGTGGTGGCGGAGCAGTGGTCCAGTGCTTTTTCCAGAACTCTAGGCTACTGTCAAAACTACCGCACTTGTAGGCTTCGTGCTGAGAGGCTACCCAGTCGGAGTACTGAGATACGTCGGCTTCGTCCACAGATGAGTCATTTTCGTAAGATTGTGCGATTTGTCTCAGGAAGATGATCGAGGAAAGACCATCCAAGACGAGGGAGTGCGAGCCCCTTCTCCATCGAAATCCTAAACACAGCCGCCATCCCCTGGAACGACTCCTTCGGCAAATAAGGATACAACGCCGCATGTCCTGGCAATTATGTTACCATGCTCTGCTGCAGCAAGTCCATGACGTTATGCATTACCTTAAACTTCAGCCCCCTTACCTCTTCTGCAATCGTCAAAAATTCTTTCTAAGATACCTTTTCCCCGACGATCACGCTCTCCTTATCCTAGTTGGGATTCTGGAGCAATCGCGCAACGCACCGCCCGATATTGAAGGAGTACGTGAGTGTGATGGGCACGGCGCCGGAACCTGGGATAGCGGCGCGGGCGGAGGCGATGTTGAAAACGATGGGAAAAGGGCTAAGGTAGGATTTTATGTGTGGGAAGCCGAAATAGTCAATGAAAAGGCCGTTGACAACGGTAGTTGTCGCATGGTTGTGCGCGGGTATTGTGGACAGAAAAACTAGGAGAAAGTGTATGTTATATTTTTGTAGCATCCTAGTTGAGCTTATATAAAGGTCATCGCACGGCTTTATTGGTAATAAGGTTCATGTTTCTAATAGCGCTTGGCCTACGACAGTAGTGTAGGTGAAGGACGTAGTAGACAGGACGGAGAGCAAGGAGAGTTTGATGTTGGCAAGGGGGAAGATGAAACCGACTATAAGAGAGAGGGGTTAGTAGGGCCTTTGAGTACACGGGGGATTGGGTAAGGAAGGGATGACCTACTTGGGGGTGTAGCGTGTACCCTAAAGGCTCGGGATGTACCGCTTTGTCACTCTGGACTTATCTGCTGCGGTGATCAAGGCGAGCTCAGGGTCTGCGGAGAAGCCACTAATAGTGGAAACCACGGTGTCGATGTCGTTAGATTCGAGTATCTTGGTTAGAGTGTCTGCATCGTTGTAGTCGACGGCGAGGATTGGAGCACCGAGTTCTGGGGTTTCTTCAGCATTGGCCTCTATCAAAGTGAGCATAGAGTATGTTGTGCGACTTCCCCATCGAAGTTATACCTTGCGACCTAGAATGAAGACTTTGTAGCTTTTATGCGCGAAGAGTTCGTCGACAATAGCACGGCCCAATTTGCCTGAACCGCCTGCGACGACAACAACCTTGGATGCCATGGTGTCGTGAGGGTTCACGAATGGGATTTGTATGGTAGTGTAAGACTGCATTGTCCAACGTAGAGTGGTTGGTTTGCATGTTGGGACACCCAGTTTCTCACGCAACGATTAACCAGTATTTATTATTTAAGCATCCTTCCTCCAGCTCCTACCTTCGCTGCTCTCGAGATGCCATAAACACTAGATTCGAGGTACACGTCGTAGTTGTCTGGATTTCTGAGCTGGATGTATTCACTCGACGGCCCTATTTGCTACGTATGGCTGTTTATGCTACATCTGGAACCGAGCTTACATTGATTCCCCTTGCTCTTGCTGTTCGCCCGTTAGTTTCACTACTTTGGACAAAGTACAGTCGGTTGAGGCGCAAACCGTGCAGTGTTCGGGCCTTCATGCAGCTTGCTATTGCAAAGTCAAGCTTGATCGTTAGTTTAGCTGTGTTCGGCCTACCGGATTTTTCGTCACACATGGAGGTACTTTACAATGTTGCTGGAGAACTATTTCCTTATATAGTGCTAGTTTGTAGCTAAACCAGGAGTAGGTTTCCTGTCGCAGGCATGGCGCCTTTTCAGCAGATCTAAAACTATGTCCTTGTGAGCAAGATGGTCCTGCTCTAATGATCCTACTCGATCATGACTGTACGCTTCTACATAAGCATCAAGAAAGACTTGCTTGTGATGCACACCAAGGGGTTAAGCGTCTTGGCCTATAGTCACGGTCGAATGGACCTCTAAGTACCCAATCGCCAGGCTAATTGCGTAGTTGCTACAGACTGTTACTAGGATACCGGATGCGACGAGCAAGGGACGCACTCAAGGTTGGGCACACGCTCTCTTATGAGCTCGTGGATTCGCAGTACGGGGAGAGAAGCCCCGTGTAATTCGAGGTTATCTAGACATTCATAGACTCTCGTGATAGCGAGCCTCTTCTTAGCGGTGCCGTAGCGATTTATAAGACGGACAAGATGGTAGTTCGAAGAATCTGCACTTGGTCAGTCATCGTTTGGGGATTGTTTCGGTCGAAGCTAATAGCGAAGACGTGATAAAGTACTAACGAAGCAACGCCTGTGCCGTACTCTGCTTCAACGGAAGCCACAAGCTGATTAATGAAGATCGTTTCATCGCGGAGGGTTTTCAAGCTTCTCGAAGTCCCTTCGAATCCTGCCTCCCTCATCTTCGCATTGACCTGAACTACAGTTAATGCTGCAACATACCGATTGATTTTACCACAGAGCACATACCATACGAGCACCGGCTTTCCCGGGTTCGCATGTGAGTGCTTCCCAGACAAGGAACAAGCATACGGAAATGAAGCGAGTAAAGGTTGCGTACTTTAATTGCTCCTTTGCCTGGACAACCATCGACTTACAGCCTTGAAAAGCTTGCGTGGCCGGCTCAGAGGATCTGTTCTCTGCAACGTCCGTTTGTGATGGGTGGAAGCCTTGCAGCTCGGTACCGATACCAGAGAAGTTCATGTTTCGAAAGCTAGCGAGGAACCTCTCTGCTACTTCCATGATACCGGGGTTTTTCTTGTTTCGAATTATTCGGTCATTTCCAGAATACCCAATAAGTTTTTCAGCTGAGATACAGTCTGAAGTCTGCTTTAGGGTTTCATCCGCAAATGATTTTTGCTCGTAGCAGATGTGTGCACCAGCTTGAGAGGGGATCGATCTGGAAATCTCTCCTAAATCAGGGCTAGCTCCTGAGGGATCGACAAGGTGGCTGAGAACTAGAGCCGACCTCTCTGAACAGGTTAGACCCTCCCGCAAAACTGCCCTGTGGACCTGTGCTTGCTGCCTGCCAGGCACCATTAGTCTCGGATGAAGAATGATCACAAGGACCAGGTTGACTGACCAGGCCTCAGCAATGTTGAAGTCCCAAGTGTGATGACTCATGCAGAGGCTGTATGCCCTCTGAGCCGTGCTCGCAACTATTGGCATGAAATCCGTCTTATCCAGGTAATGGCAGCATGGAATGTAGAACGCCTCCATATGGTAGAACAACTGGCCACGATAGCTTGGAATGCAAAAAGGGACTACGCATATATTGACTGTTAGCGCATGTGTGGTTTGGAAGGGTACAGGGATGTATATATAAAGGGCTTCTACTAAGGGTTCTGATGTCAGATAAGAGACTCTTCTCTTTTCATCTATCCCAAACAAAACAAACGTGTTGTGAGAAACCTTTCTCAAGCCATCCTCAGCCATTGAGCGCCGGCAGCCGCTGACTTCTTAAAAAATTTGGCCAAAAAGAGGGTCTAGCTTAAATGGAATTAGAAGGAAAAAGACAGCTACAACGTATGTGTCCGTTGAGGGGAACACTATAAGTAAATCTTCTTACGACTGCAAACAGGGAACGGCGAGAACATATCAGAGATCTAGAAGAGTTGCTGGAGCAGTCCAATCGCCTGTCCGGTTCTTCTTTTCTCCATCTTGCCACCCTGTCCTCCCCGAGGCATGCAACTTCCGCCTTCACTTCACGGATGAGCATGAGTCTATGCTAACTGAAGCGTGTTGATGGATCGCTATACGACTTCAGCGGCGGAGTCCATACGTGACCAGACCGACCTTGAGCAGAAGGCCGGTTTCGACCGGAATGATCTACGCGGAGTTAGGCACAGTTCGGCTCTCTTCTATAAGCCGTCTTGTCGTACTCCCTTCCCGCGTCACACCGCCTACAACATGAGCTATTGGCTGACAGCGTACAAGCTATTTGGCCCAGGACAACTATTCGACGAGAGCTGACGTTTCACCCCGAAATACTATCCGATGAGAGCTGACGTCTCGCCAAGGACCATTATCCGACGCAAGCTGATATTTCGCTGAGAAGTACTATCGTATATCGTCTAACGTCGGGTCAAGGAAGGATACCTAGTGTGTTTTTGTTGGGGAATGTTCCGATGGAAGGCATCTTGACTGGGTAGCTGATCGCTCGTAAATTGCACCTCGTCATCTAGTCTATATAGTCTGTTTGACATCGACGTGGCCGTTGTACGATACGATGGAGTCGGCATCGGAAGCGTCGGCATGCGCTGTATAGTTGTCGCCTAGATCATCATTACGGACGGCGTTCTGCTCCACTTCGAGCGATGCATTGCACTGAACTGCGGTCTTGTCATTCTTGGATAGACGAATCCTATGTGGATGGACGAAATGTAAGGCATCGTGTTGTAGTTGTTGTTGTACGACAGTGGACGCAACCCATTACCAGCGTACCCAGACGGCCGTCAGCCTCGTACTATAAAGCGTTGAAAGGGGGTATCGGAACAGGGATGCAGATAGAGAGATGCCACACGATCCCACGAGAAGAGGCTAGATTCATCGCCAGTCAACTAATTTACACCGGCGTACTCAGAAGGGCCTTTTGTCAGACATCTCACCCTGCTCAAGTTGTGAAGTGGTGATCAACAAACAACAATATTAACAAAGCAGCTAACCTAATTTTGATCAATGCAACGTCTGTTGAACCGCCTAAAGATGGCCTTAGTCTACATAGATAACGGCACAGCTCTACGTCGCAAAAGCCGGGGATTATTTGCCAAGAGAATAAGCGAAGCTACTTAGACTACCGTGTCCGTGCGCGTGATGCGCGGATTCGCGTGATGCGCACCCAACCACTTTTCCAGCTATAGATAATTAAGGCTATAGAGCCACCCACAATAGCTATTATTACAAGATCTTATAGTGTAGTACTAATTAATTGCTTGCAAAAAAGATGTGTTACTTGAATTTTGCTGGTAGTTTAACGTTGCGGCTACGTGATGTGGTTTTAGTTGGGGGAGCTAGGGGCGGCGATAGAGGACAACCATTACTAACACTACTATTATAACTACGTCTTTAACGCTTTTTTAGCTAGGTTACTTCTAAGGCTTTTCTCTTACTCTTTTAGAATAATTGTATAGCTTTTGCAGCGTTTTTCTTCTATTATTAACGCTGCTTTTTAGCCTGCTGTTTAGCCTTCTAAATTGCTATATTAGTCTTCTTCTTCTTATGTACCTCTTTAGCTACTTTCTTTGCTACACGCTTCTTCTTCTTCTTCTTCTTCTTAACTAGCTTCTTAGCAGCTGCAACTTTCTTATTAGTTACTTTTCTAAGTGCCTTCTTCTTCTCCTCTTACTTTCTAACTCTTTTATAGAAGCATGCTTTCTTAATCTTTAAAGGAGACTAAATCACTGCACTACTATAGTACTTCTTCTATTACTATAAATCTAAGGCTTTATTCTTCTTCTTATACTTCTTCTACTTCTTAAGAGTACTTTTAAGGCTATCTATCTTGTGTTTTAGTAGTAAGGCTTTAACTAAGATATAGTAGATAGATTATTTTATTTTTTTAGCCTTATTACTCTTCTTGTCTTTAGCAATTCTCTGCAACAATATCTCTATTTTAAGCTAATCTTCGTTACTAAAAACAGAGAATAAGGTATTATCTAAATCTAAGATCTCTAGTGTTTTAACAAAGCAATAACGTACTCTATAGTTAAGCAGATTACACAATTAAGCAGATTACTCTGCCAAGACTATACTAAACCTCCACTCTATTATAGCTCGCATTGGCCCACATTGGCCTTTTATACAGTAGTACAGCATATAATATTATTTAGTAACACCTTCTACAGGCTTTTTATACGTCTATAAGTTATGCTCTATATTGTAGCACTTTTTACAGCGTCTTTAGGTTGCCTTACCTTCTTTAACACGTACTTACTTTCTTGCCTTCTTACCATCACTACGCACCCTAAACTCAGTTAGAGTAGTTAATTAAAGGCCTTTCTTAGCTGTTAGAACTTTTTTCTGCTGTAACTGCTTTCTTTTATGCGATTTACGTCGCGTAGCAGCCTTATTTGCTGCTTAAAGCCTAGTAATCTTCTTTTAAGCCAACACTAGCTTGTGCGCTACTAGAGCTGCGCCTTTAGCAAGCTTTTTAAAGGTCTTAACTATTAAAGTTAGTAAGCTGCTTGTATGCCTTTAAATTCTCTCTTAAACCAGCATTAATTGCGACCCTAATTGTAGGGTAGTGCTTAGAGTTTAGGACTACTAGAGCTTATCTTCTATAGTAGGTAGCGGTAGGGTACATAGGCGGATATTAAGACCTATTATAACTTGTTCTGGGTTAAGAGGGACTATTCCAGCGCCTTAGAAGCCTCCTTAGATATTGCTAGAAGTAAATGTCTCCTTATAGGCGTCTATAAAGCATGGTAGAAACTTAGTTTTAGTAATATAAGTAATATAGTTGCGCATAAGATTCTCGGCTTAGCGCCTATATGCCTTCTTTAGAGGGGCAAAACAACCCACATCTAGTAGTTATAAGAGGTAAGATAAGTATAGAGGCATATACAGTGTAATAATGTTTGCTTCCTTGTAGTATTATTAGAAGTTAAGGGAGTTATGGCTCTTGTGGCTATTAATAAGAAGTAGCTAGTACACTTCTTAGGTGCGCGTCTTTATATAGGCATTAAAGTGCTTTAACTAGTCTAAACTAAGCTTGTTAGTAGTCTATCTGTTTTTAGAAACTCTAATAACCTAGTTATAGAGCAGATTAGGCTCTTTGTACTAGGCAGAGAGGTAGTTGCAGCCTTTAAAGATAATAAAGAGTAGAATAGCCTATTCTATGCTGTTAATACTCTATATAACTGTTGTCTACTTCTAGTTGCTCTACTGCACTATCTTTAGTCGTCCTTAACGCTCTAAGCCTATAACAACTACTTCTATTAATATCTAGCCTATTATAAAGCCTGTCTTATTAAAGTTGTACGTGTTATTATTCTAGATGCTATACTTGGCTTTAACATTTGCTATAAGCCTAAACTAGCCTTATATAATCTTTAGATTCTTACAGAGGGCTTTCTTATAGTTATACTTATAATTAAACTTTACTTTAAGGTTAGAGCGGCGCTTAATAAACGTATTAGGCTAGTTTGTGCTAATATAGCCTATATTGCGCTCAGCACGCAAAGAATTGGCTATACTAGCTATAGCAGCTAGCTAAGGGGCAAATTCTTGTGCGTCTAGCTTAAGAATATACTTAGCAATCACATTCTTCTTAGTCTAATCTATATTCTGTTGATTTAGGGTACAATCAGCTTGTGCAGGTTGTTCTATATATTAAGCGTATAGTGTGCTGTAAGATGCGTTATATATAGCTGCAGCGCGTTGCAGTGTAAGCGTTGCGTTTTGTTAGATAGCCTAAAGCGCAAGCTATATTGCAGCTTCTCTTAAGAGCGTAGATTAGTGTTGTTATTAAAGCATCACGTAGTAGAGTAGAGATTTAGTGTGGTCTTAGTAGAGTAATCTGCTCAATTATATAATCCACTTAACTATAGAGTACGTTAGAGAATAATGTTAGGTTTAAATAAATAGATCTCTGTTGCGTTAAAAGACTTAACTATTAGCTCTTTAGTAAAGCTAGACACCTATACCTTCTAGAACAGACTAAAGAAGTCTAATCTAGTAATAGGTGCGTTATTTTAAGCCTTATAGATATGTGTTGTAACTACTTTTAAGTATGCTGTTAATAGAGGTTTAAACAGCACTATATTAAGCAGCTAAAGCGTCTAGGTTAAGTAAGAAGAAAGCACAGCTAGAAGAATCTTATAGTAGTTACAATAGTTAATAAAGTCTATTATCACGTAGAATCTATAGCTATCTAGTATTAGTAACCTCTACTTTCTCTAAGCCTTCTTCTTAGTATAGCGATTAAACACCTGTTTAAGCTACGCAAGGCCTATATTAGCATTTAACCAACCTAATGCTAACACTGTTACTATTACTAAGTGTACCTCTAGCTTAATTTTAGCAACCTAGTCTAATTTAATCTCTTCTTTTTTAGACGTGTAGATAAGCCTAGGTAGTAGTGCTAATCTATTAGCACACACACACGCTATAAGAGTCTACTAATCTCTATTGCTATCTTAGATTAATACTTTAACCTTGCTCTTTATCTATATACGCTTGCTAAACACGTGTTTTGTTCTACCTATTATCCTAATTATAAAGCCCTTCTTATCTATATTGTATGTGTAACATAGCTTAATTAAGTATTTAGTAATCTTAAGCTGTAGTAGATTAAAATAGAGCTTATATTTATTGTAGAAATTAGCGTTGTAATGCTAGAAATCTATCCTAGTAGAGTAACGCAAGATAAGATAGATAGAGTGTTAGTTAATAAAGTGCGTAACCTAGCTTGTAGAGACTAGCGTTTAGGCTATTAGCAACGCGAAATTCTATATTATCTCTTATATAGAAGGTAAGTAACAGCTAGTAAGCAATTCTATATACTTTACAAGCTCTATCTTCTATTGTAGCGTTAATTGTTACTAGTTAACGTTCTTAGTAGTGGTTAACGCAGTATTTGCCTTGTGCTAACGCGTTAACGTTAATTGCACAACACTATACTTTTTTACAATTGCTAAATAGCTAAATTGTTGCCTAGGTTTAAGAGCATCTAGCTCTGCAAGGGCAGCGTTTATCAACATCGTGGCGTTGAGTTATGTGGGGGTGAAGTTGAGTGTAATATGATGGGAGTGCGCATCACGCGAATCCGCGCATCACGCGCACGGACACGGTATTGTGGCATGTGCCATAAGTTTTGTAGATGGGGAACAGCGTCCAGGGGTGCGGGCCGAAATCTCAAGCTAACTAGAGCGCAAGGTGCTCTGGCGTCTTGTCGCGCTTGCATGAGCAGGTAAGGTTTGCATCCTTGTAGTTGTATTTTTAATGATACTAGGCGAAGTCCCCGTGCCTAGATTAGATAGAGAGGAGTCTGGCTAAGGTGGCTCTTGGTAGCTCTAGCTCCTTTAGACTGCTGCGTGGCGCATAGTCAAGGCGCTAGCTTTTGGACTATTTTAAGAGCTTAGTTCTCTTGATAGACCGCTAGGTCTGCTGCGTAAGTTGTAGTGTCTTGCGGGCTATTTCTTAATGCCTGAGAGTGTAGGCACAGCCACTTGGGGGTAATGGATGCTGAGCCTCTAGGTCAGCTAATCTGTCGGCTGCCTCGTTTCATTCAATGCCTAGGTGTCCCGGGGCCTATTTGATAGAGACGTCGTGCGTCTCTATAGCGTCATGGCACTCTAGGAAGGCCTACTGAGAAGTGGGAGGTGCGTCGCCCGTTAGGCACCATATGACTGATGTGCTGTCTATGCACAGCCAGATCCGGCGGGTATTAACCAGAGTCGCTATCAGTCAGGTAACTCAGTTCGAACTGACTGAACTGACTGATAGCAACTGCGCAAAGGCCCTACTAAATGGCATCTGTTGTGGTTATGGCTAGAGGACGCTCAAGAAGCGTTTGCGACACTCCGACAGAGGTTTAGGGAAGCACCTGTCCTCTAACACTTTGACCCAACAAAGCTAGCAGTGGTGTTGATCTATGTGTCAGACTTCGCTATGGCAGCAATCCTTCTCCAACCAGCAAACGCAGATGTTGCTACAGAGAAGCACTGGAAGCCAGTGACCTTCTGGAGCAAGAAGTTCACTAGCCCGTCGCTGCGGTGGCACACAAACGATAAGGAACTGTTAGCGATCATTAAGTTATTTAAGACATGGCGGCACTAACTCGGGCATGCCCCGCCAACGATCTGAACGCTCTCCGATCACAACAACCTCAGGTACTTCATGACAACAAAGGAACTCTCAAGCAAGCAAGCCCGCTGGGCGGAGGAACTGGCCAGGTTCGACTTTGAGATCGAATAAAAACCAGGGGCAGTCAACCCCGCGGACGGCCCATCAAGGAGACCTGCCTATACGCAAGGCCTCCGGGTTGGGGAGCAGAGAGCATAGCTGTACAGCCTTATGTCTGGCTGCTACTCCTTTAACACGAGGTTATAATGTCTAGAACTCTATTATATCTTATTAATCGATACACTGCTAGCACGCACCGTAGCGCAGGACTTTTGTGAGCACGCTACGTGTTAGTAGGGAGCTTTGCCGCTTCTGTTACTTAGGCTAAGAAACAGCGTAGTGTGTTCACACGGTAGAGACTGCTGCTATTAGGTTAGTACAGTAACTGAGCATCGTGAGGGCGGGATATTAGAAAGGGATAAGCGTAAACACTAGTGTTGTTTGCGCAGTGTTGGCAACAAACAAACAATCTTCAAAATTGTTACTTAATTGATCGTTGAAAGACCGTATTAAGGTCCGTGACAGGCTTGTCCAAGTGATTAAACTGCTGATTGTTTTGTTTGTTGACAACACTGTGTTTGCGCGATGCTTTTGCCTAAAAGAAGCTAAATAAGGGGACGTAGTTTAGGTCACAAGACATTACAGAGTATAAAGCTGTAGTAGACAGACCTAGATAGTGTGATACCTCGCCCTAACCTAGACTAAGACTAGAGAAGTATAGTCCAACCTCATATAGTACTACGCTAGTCTATAGAATCAGCTCCTAGGAGCTGATTTTAAGCTTAGTTGTTACATAGAGGTAGACGTACTTCTCTATACCTAGTCTGTACTCGTCTTTTAACTATACCTGCAACGTCTAAAGGTTAATCCGCGGCGCTTTAGCTTACGGCATTTCGATAAGCCTCTACATACAGCAAGTAGTAAGAGTAGCACATACTTTAGAGCACAACATACTACAGAAATAGGCTAGATTTAATATGATTAAGCTAATAGAGCTACTTCAGAGCATATAGAGAAGGCCCCGATTATAGTAGCTCTACTTACAAAGCTTATGCCTAAGACGTAGTATAATTATACAAACAAAGTTCTTGTTACGGGTATTCATACTGTTCGAACCCCAGTCAATCCATCTAATGGATTACTATATTTTTTTAGTTCGTGTGGCTAAGGTGGGTTCAAGCCAAGCCTTCACAGTTCTAATGTCATATCTTATTAGAAATCAGCATTCAGGTGTTGGTATAAAATTGCAGCGAATCCCCCTTTGCCAGAGCTCCTTACCACCTTTACAATAACTACTACTTCACGTTAAGCACTCTTATATCCTCCAAGGCCAATCATCAGCTACCATGAAGTTCCTTCTCGCCCTTCTTTTCGCCATTCCAGCTGCTGTCATGGCAGAATGCCAGCCTCCAACAAACGACCCCACCATCACCGACGGGGGCGCAAACAATCTGGGCAGTTGCGAGGATTACTGCGAGGCGAACTTCGAGGCGACCCTTAGCAACTGCATCCAGAACTCCTGTGATACTTGCGCCACCTAAGTATGGATCGCTTTAGTTAAAAAAAAATAAGTCCCAAGTAGTTTAGGGAGCATAAGGAGATAGGACATAGCTAACATTCATCTAAGGTTCACAATCAATCGCTGCTTTCTACTAGTCTGGTGGAAGGACCGGTACAGGCAAGAGCAAACATAGTTTAGGGTGGCAATTGCTTCCTAATCAAACTTGCTTGTTACCAACTAAATCACAATGTCTGCAGAGTCCCGAAGCGGTATAAGTTATCTACGTCACTCCTTCTAGCATAGCTATCTTCTTCCTTGATCTTAGCTCCGCATTCACGTATTTTATAAGCCCGTGACGCATACAAGCAATTGACGTACCCTACTAGATTTACCTACCTCTTTCATCCCAACCACATGTTACAAACCTGAGATGGGGCACGGCGGAAGACAAGGAAGAGAAGAATTAATGACACTTGGGGACAACCGGAAGGTCTTCAAGAGGGTCAGCATTTAGGACTGATGACGACAAGATCCCTTATGTTCTAAAGTCTTAGCAGAACGCCACAATAGAACAAGTCACGTGTTGTTCTAAGAAATCCCACAATGTTCCAAACTGTACTAGTTTAGCACAACACTAGAGCAATGGAACAGACATAGAACATGTCTTAGTATATAGCACATAGGAACACAACTTTCTCCGCTACTTTAAGAAGAGATGGCCTATAAGCACAGTTAAACAGATCAAGGGGAAGGTGCTTATAACAGCGAGGATGGATATCAACCATATGCTGGAGGTCTCCGACAACAGCGTTACAATGGGGATTTGGGTGAATCACTTTAAATTGCAACCTGGAAACCTTCTCCAGCTGCGTCATGCAGCAGTGCAATGGCAGCAGCAGTACTGGCCTTCATCAGCGACAGCAAGAGCAGGTTGATTGGGTCGCTGCGCGGCTAGCGAGGCAAGCAGGGAGTGACGATGGATCTGATGATGGTGTTTTGGCCGAGATCTGACTAGGTTCGCTAGACCCAAATAATTTACAACCCACAACAACGCTGCGGGGACCTAAGAAGCTCAGGACATACTAACAAGCATACAGGAAAGCCTTGCAAAGAGTCCTAGAATTTCACTATCGCAATATGCCGGACGTGACAGATCGCATCGGCGTTTCTTCATTAGAAGTTGCGTCCTCGAGGATTTTACGTACCTCAATTGCCGTATAGGGTAGTGAGCAAGCGGTTGATACTACACCCCCCCCCCCCCC